>JAQQZT010000011.1:18933949-18947256 GCA_030068275.1 Clarias platycephalus | reverse complement strand
CTCCCACAGTCCAAAGACATGTAGGTTAGGTTAATTGACGTTCCCAAATTGCCCGTAGTGTGTGAATGAGTGTGTATATGTGTGTGTGCCCTGCAATGGATTGGCATCCCGCCTTGTGCCCTAAGTTTCCTGGGATAGGCTCCAGGTCACCGTGACCCTGACTACAAGGACAGAGCGGTATAGAAGATGACTGACATATGTGTGTGTGTGTGTCTCTGCTAATTTATTCAACTGGTTTCCAGCAGGTGGCGTGGTGGTGTAGTAGTTAGCACTGTCTCCTTGCACCTCCAAGGTCCGGGTTCGATTCCCAACCATGCTCGATTATCATCTCTGTGTGCATGGAGTTTGCATGTTCTCCCCGTGCTTGGTGGGTTTCCTCCCACAGTCTAAAAACATGCACATAGGCTAATTGGAATTCCCAAATTGCCTGTGGTGTGTGTATGTATGTGTGTGTGCCCTGCGATGGATTGGCACACTGTGCAGGGTGTACCCCGCCTTGAGCCCTAAGTCTCCTGGGATGGGATCCAGGTCCCTGTGAAACTGAATACAGGATAAAGCGGTATAGACAATGAGTGAGTGAGAGTATTTTCCAGGATTTATGATTATGATTTGTATTGTTACATCCTGCTGCACCTTCAGTTCAATAGAGAATGCACTGCCTATATTCAGGCATAGCATAATGGCTCTGCCTATATCTCCTTTAACTATGTGTTGATTTATTTGTTCACATGATTCCTCTTTTAAAAAAGACTAAAGACTACATTTTGGCTTGAACCTTATATTGGGCCACTCATAACTAAAACTAAAACTCATTATTTACACTAACTGTCTGTTACCAATACCCACATTCAATATCAGGCACGGAAGCACTTTTAGAAAAATACATATCTGACAATGTTATGTCATCTTGAACAACACTTTTTGCCGTTAGTAATTGCTTCTAAATAATTTCAAATTGCATCTGAATAATCTGTGTTGTTCTGTTCACGGCTAACTGAAACGTACTAACTGAAAAACCCAGGGAAGAACCAAAAAATTCATCTCTAACACTTGATCAAGAGAACTACTTGGTGTGTGGACCATTATATGCTATTTGTGATTCAACCCCAGACCGCGAAAAGTTTGCTTATACTCTAAAGCAGAATAACCATATAAATATAAATAAATCTCAGGACAACCTCTATGGTATTTTTTCTACTCATCTTTTGGCTGCATAGTGTCACTACCAGTTGCAGGAAGATATGCTGGTGGAGCAAAATCACTCACTCACTCACTCATCCATCATCTACACCGCTTTATTCTATATGCAGGGTGGAAGAGGGCCTAGAGCTTATCGCAGGACTTAGGGCATGAGGCGGGATTCATGGGGTTCGTGTGAGCCCGCTCATTCACACACTGCAGGCAATTTGGGATCACCAATCAGTCCAATCCCCATGTTTGTAGACAGTGGGTGGAAAACCAGAGCACACTCCAAGCACGCAGAGAACATGCAAACTGCATGCACACAGGACTGAAGCAGGAATTGAACCTGGAGCCTGGAGGTGCAAGGCCACTAAGCCACCATACTGTAACAGTTATTGATTGCAGAGAATCAAATATAAAATTCTACTTCTCACTTACAAAGCAATACATCACCTCTCAGTTCAACCATTACTGGTCTACTACTGTCATCTAAAATCAGACTGACATTTATGGCACAGCCCCCAACTTTGAAATGCCATTCCCTTAAGACTTTTTATGACTGCACTTCCTTCTCTCATTTTATGAGTAAACCTAACCTTCTAACCCAACACATATCTTTTTCTACTTTCTACTATTTCTTTCTTGCTTTTTTTTTGTAAGCAAAGGCACAACATAACTACCCTACAACATAAATGTGTAAAACATATACTGTATGAAGAAAATTTTGGTTGAAAATAAAAAGGCAACATCTTAAACATTTATTGCTTTGGACTGTGAATGTTGCAGCAGGTTATGACCAAAATTATGTCACCAGTGATAGGCGCAATCTATGATGAAAGCTTACCTGCTAGCCAGTTGTTAAAGAAGTGCTGCAACAATGAGGCAGGCACACACACAATTCCAATGAGAAGGTCACTGAGTGCCAGTGAGCAGATGAAGAAAGTGCTTGGGGACTGCAGTGCTTTCTTACGACACAAGAGAACCAGCACAGCCCCATTTCCAACCACAGCAAGCCCGAAGATGATCACATAGAGCAGACCAAATACAGGTAGCAGGGCAGCTGGGAGCTGGGGCACAGCCACCAGAGGTGGGATGGAGTATTGTTGGATGAATTGCCACCGAGAGAGGTTAGATGCCTTCAACATCATGTCCAACAAATCTGAGGTTAGGTTCATTGTTGATTTTTGATCTCACAGTCTCAGGGCTTTGATCCAAGTCCAGATGAAAATATGGTGAATGGAGAGCAAGAAATCCTATTGTAGATGATGTGTGACCAAGTAATGCCTGCAAAACTGGAGAACGTATTTGTTACCACAACAGAACATAACAGAAATTAAAAACAGCTCTTTTGATTTGTTTTAATTTCCTCATCACAACAGTAAAACAGGTTATAGCTAACTGCTCTAACTCATTATATAGAGTAAAACAGTGGATACTTAAGGTATGTATTATTTACATATATTAGCAAGTCATTCCAAATTTTCTTGTTGTATTATTCATAGATACAACAAATGACAAAAAGTGTGTATATACAGAAAAGGATTCAGCTTTATACACTGCCTGGCCAAAGTGCCACAGTGTAATTGTTTTTGTAAAAGTTTTGTTGGACTGCATTTAGCTTTACAGCATGCATTCACCGTTGCATTGCTTTGGGAACCTTTTGGCAACACCACATCATTTACATTTATTAGTGTTGCATGATTTTAAATGCATTTATTTATTTTGCAAAAGTTCTTATTTGCATTATTAAATATAGCTGTGAATGCTTTATGATGCAACTTCAACAAGCATTTAAATGACAAATGACAAAAGTTTTGTGCCTCTGGACAATTAGCGATCTAATTCCATATTACAGATAAGTTGCACATGAATCTCTGATCAAAGTGATTCATGTTTTTTTTTCCGAACTCCATTTTCTCTGTGTAGACAATTCAGCACCATCCTTCTGGGTTTAAATAATGCATTGGAAAGTTCTTAACCAAACTCCTAAAATCTCTTTAGTTGTTTTCTTAATGCGGACCAATAAGTTGACTTTTCCAAGACAGAGTAACATCTTTGCCATGACCACGGGATACGTCTTTTGACATAATTGTTCAAGAAATGAGAAGTCACTCACTGCATCAGTTAGTGTTGAAACAATAGTTGCGTCTCAAACCTGGTAATCACTGCAGTAATTATCCAATCTAATCCAATACCCTTGCTTATTTAAATTCAAATGCACCATTTGTTCCTTAATTGTAATATAAGGTCATATGTATATGTTCTAATACCCTGCCATTAAATAAAATCTGTTCAGGTCATCAAATCCAGACCATTTTGTACCTCTGGACAATTAGCGAGCCAATTCCATTTTATTCCAAGATAAGTTGCACATGAATGGAGACTCTCTACAGTAAATTGGAATTGGCAGTGTGCACTCAAGCATTACACTTTACACAGTTATATAAGAACTGGATGTCAAATGGCTAGGCTCTTCAGAACTCTTCAGAAATGTTACCTGTTTAAATCTGATTCACAAAAATAAATAACTAAACTTGCAGTAACAGTGTGCATATACAAGCAACAGTGCTTGCAAATTGATATTTCTAAAGATGTTTTACTTTTTTTTTTTTTTTTTAACCTATGTTATGGGTGGAAATTATTAACGGGTGAAGAGTTTGGTACTTACATAAACCTGAATTTTATGTTGTTTTCAGTATTACTGTACTATTTCGTCCATTTGGATTATTATTGCTGCTTAATTTTGTAATTCTTTCTTTCCATCTAAGTCAGAATGGAGTAAGATTTAATATTATGCTCGGGACTACAAAAGGAGGATGTCACTGAGCAAAATAAAGCCAAATATATAGAAGTGATTTTTAGTCCCACAAATAGGGTGGGGTACTCATTCCACATGACCACTGAAGCGGTCATGCCTGCAACCTGCTGGACATCAAAGGTGCCGCAGAGAGGGAGGCAATCAATCATATCACAAAGGTACCTGAAAAGGCCTTGTTTTGGATCAGGAGGGGTGTAGTGTTTTGTGCGACTGCTGCAAAAGTCTGGCTGTGAAGCAAAGGGAGGATTTGTGGTGAATGAATGGGTAATGAGTGTTTGTCTACATCCATGTACAGCTTACAGCAACATATTCTAATTGCATCAATTATGTACTTTTTCCCTTCAAATACCTGGGTGCTGGAATTTTATTTTGTTTTTCTTTTGTTCTGTTTTTATGTGAAAATACTTGAAACACTGAAAAACACCAGTTGATAAAAACAACAACAACAACAACAACAATGATGCTCTTTCCATCTGCTACTTTCTGTGACTTCATTCTTCACCCCATCAACTCCAAGTGCAACAGAAGATGTATGTATCATGTAAGAAGCTATAAATAGTCATGCTTCATTTTTGTCTCTCTTGGAGTGGATAAAATATAAAGAGAAAACTTGTCACATTTTCTTTCAAAAAGCTTCAACAAAACAAGAATTTTCTTTGTTGAAAAGCAAAACTGTTCTTTAAACATCCTTTATTGTTATGCTTATACAGTATTATAGTATGTGTAGTGTTTGCCATGCAATTCTTTATGGATTAGCTGTAACTTTAGAAACAATAAAATATTAGTATAAGCTTGTTAATATATGCCTTGCTTTTGCTTTGCACTCAGAATTTTTGTCAGCTCTATTGTTATAAAGAATTAGTCATCATCACCTTCTGGCCAACGCTGCTTAGGAAAGCTGCATAAGTGCAGAACTGCTTCTTTGTGTATGTGTGTGTGTGTGTTTTGGGATATTTTAACATTTAACCATTTCTCTTTTTGCATGTATCTTAACTACACGTAATAGCATTTTAAAATCTGGTTACTCCAAACATGAAAGGGAAAAAAGATGCATTCAAAGACACATTAAAGCTATAACATGCATGTATTAAGTACATTTACCCTTGCATTTTATACTGACAGTAAAGCAGTGCAATTATAACCACAACATAGCCTTTCACCTATAAACATGACTCTAAGATATCCCATGCATCTCCTATGCTAATTAAAGATATTCTAACAAATATTTAATAAAACCATGACTTTTTGTTTGTGCATTGTTTGTGCACACAAAAAAAAACATTTGTGCTCAGTTTTTAGCAATTGGACTTTTTTTTTTTAAACCCAAAAACTGGTCTTGTCTTGTTTGTTTGAGCATCCTTTGTGCATGCAAATGAATAATAAATAATACAATTTGTGCTCATTTATTTTAAAAGAGATTAAGAGTTTATGGGATCATGGGGCAAGACACCTGGGCAAGCTTAAATGCCCACTCAAGCTTTTATTCTAGTTTCATATTCCAGACATGATTTAAGGACACCGTCTAAATAGGACAATATTTACATATCCATATTGTTTGTTTATGATTGTGGTGTCTTTTGAAAGAGACAAGTTCATTGTTAACCAAGTACTTGCATGCACAGGTGACATCTGTCCAGTGGCAGCCAGTCAATAAGGGGCGCTGGGGGGCTGCCCCTTAAAGTTAAGCAGAGAAGAATGCTACTTTAACATGTAATTATTTAACATAATAATTATTTATTTTAATAATGAAATAAAGTCATTTAGTCACAATATTCCACTGTATTTCTTAATATAGTTTATTTACAATTTTAAAACATCTAAACTGTATTACATTCATTTGTGTTCGTGTATGCGGGGCGCCGGACAAACAAGAGTCTATGTAGGCACGTAAATTTTTTTTAAAGCATGTGATTTGAGGCTGAGCTCTAATCGGATTTCATCAAATCATCCTTGGGGTGCAGCACTGTGCTCCCCGAATCCTCCCACTTTGTTCTTAGCGAATCAATAATGTTTTTTTAAATATTTGGGCTCATGTGATTGGACCATTCTAAACGTGTCTTATTAACGGTCAGCAGATTGTTAGTTAATGTATTGAATAGTGATTGACGTGGAAGCCAGCTAAATATAAGAGAAAATTCTATAATTTCTTTACTAAAATACCCCTTCGGAAGGGGATCAGACGAAGAAAGAAAAACAGTTAAAGAGCTTGGACCAGATCGACCTGATCTGCTAATTAAGCAGCAATCAAGTGATCGCGGCCGAGCTTACACTCTGTTTTTCCAGCACTTCTTATGGCAAGCGGAGCTGGCTGACTGGATGCGATGTGAGTCATGCCTTTATTTTATACTAATAGTAATGATGCTTAATCACTTGGGGCACAAGGCTGGGTACACCCTGGATGAGGTGCCAATCCATCGCAGGGACACACACACGGCTTGTTCACACACTATGGGCAATTTGGTAATGTCAATCATCCAAACCTGCATACCTTTGGACTGTGGGAGGAAACTCACCATGCACGTGGAGAACATGCAAACACCATGCACACGAGGCAAGAATCGAACCCGGAACCCTGTAGGTGTAAGGCGACAGTGCTCAGAGGTACAGTACACCAAATGATAGCAACGTCTACACAAAAAAAGATGCAACAAACACTTTTTTACTATAGCGAAGTGCATAGTTTACTGAACTATGAACTTTGCATAAATTGCTAAATTTTAAACAAAATGTTTACTTTAATCTGTCTGCATCATGTTTATTTTGTAACTTTACACTCAGTCCCGCAAATGCACACACACACACACACACACACAAACAATTTGTCTTATTTCACGTGCAAAAACATCACCAAGTTATATAAATAATGAATAAATCTTTAACTATCTATAATTAAAAAAAAAAAACTAAATTCATTATGAAACTTATCAATCATTCAAATGAAAGCTGTTGTTGTTAACTTATAAACACATTACAATCTTGTCAATTATTGTAACCTATTAAAAACTGATCCTGTACATAAGGTTTAATATTTTATGCAGCCTATTTATCCTCTAATTTAAATACTGTGTTAAATATGCTATAGCAATATTATAATTAGATACAGCTGAAAGCTCACAGGTAGAGTTGAAGGCAATGTACAAAAAGACGCAACTTACGTTTTATTATTACTCGCCTTCGTCCTAAGAGGAAAGTTTCTTCTATTTTCAAGTCATTGTTGACAAAAAAAAAAAAAAAAAAAAGCGCTTTCAGGCGTCTTGTCCTGTTCCTGCATTCATGCCGGTCTGTCTCTGTACTTACTGGGTGTTCGTGTCCGTGTGGTCATTCTCCTCTCCGCTTTCCTCTCCTCTCTTCCCTCACACTGATGCTCGCTGACCGGCAGAGGCAGCATTAGAGCGTTTGTTCACCTGTTCATTAATAGCGAGTCACACGAGCGGCTTTAACCAAAACCTTAAATACTGTACAACAAATACTACAACATAACCGTAGAATATTCTTTAATATATTTCGTGTATTTCCTCATAATTAACTCGTTCGTAAATCAAAGGACTAACCTAACCCGCTCATACTTCCCTGAATAATTCGTTTTTCGTCTGTTAATTAATGTGATATAATCAATTCTGCGATGCTAATCGTTAGCATCACTCCAGTACATCGAACATTCTAAAGTTCTACATGTAAAGCCTATACACCGGTCAGCCATAACATTATGACCACCTGCCTTATATTTAGTTGGTCATAGCAGTAATGCACAATGTTCTCACACAGTTGTACTGGAACCAGCATTATTATTATTATTATTATTATTATTATTTTAGCGATTTTAGCTACACTAGCTCTTCTACACAGGCCAACGTCCATAATTTCCTTTTGATTGTGTAAGGTTGCTTTGCAACAATGACAATTAAAATACAAAAACAAACTGAATTAAATTTAATTGAATAAGGTGGCAAGGCTTGAGGTTGCAGAAAATACATAATTTTATTTGGAATGCTTTGCTACACAGGTTTGGAAACCCCTGTTCCAGAGATCTTACAGTATATAAGGCAGGGTACAACCTGAAAGCAATAACAACCCAACACCATTAACAAGCACACATGCTACAGTATGGGCAATTCAGAAACCCCAATCACACCGAGCAGGGGAGAACACGCAAACTCACTGTGCACACACAGACCTGAGGCACGATTTGAACGTCCACCGACGTCCATTAAGCCATCATGCTGCATATATCGACATGTAAAAAATTATTATTTTTTTAATGCTCTTACAGTAGCATGCTTTTTTTTGAAGCCATTCACCTAAATATGATTCACATAATTATTAATGTAGTAAAAAGCAGGTTCCTTGCACATCATTATGTGTGTTTTCTGCTCCAACACGATTCAAATGATCTTCTAATTAACAACCCCTTTCAGGTGTTTTAGAGCATGTAAAGTGGTAAAATATACAGTCCATGGAGTACTCCAGGACCAGGGAGGGAACCTGCAGCTCCCCTTAGTAAGTCTTAGTGGTGGGGATTGGGAATTGGTGTGAATTAAAGCAACCAGCCTAGAACTCCAATTATAAAGCTCTTAATCAGCTTCTTTGGTTAAAAGACAATAAAATCATATTCAACACTGCAATTAAAAATAAGTAACACATTATGTAATTGTAAGTCCTGTTTTCCTTTATATGTATTATTTTTCATTAAAGATCTTCATCATTTTAAGCCTTATATATTTTCACCTCCACCTCCCCTGCATGTTTTTATTTTTAATAAGCAATAATGACCTGCATACTGGCTGTCTCAGTCAAACGCATTTGCATTCTCAATGGAAAAATGTTTACATTGTTGGGCTGGATCAAACAACTTAGATGCTAACTCAGATGATATAATTAATACATTTCAGTTGCATTTGGACTGCGTGCAGTTAATGGCATTAGGTAATCATGAATGCAAAGTTGAATCGTCAGCGGAAGTACATTATGGTTCTTTACAGAGGCCGGTCGATTCTCAAGGTTTTCTTAGTAGTGCATTTATGAATGATATGAGTCAGAATATTGTTGCGCGGTATTGCCCTTTCCTGTGCGCTTTTTCCCTGCCCTTCATCATCCATGTTCTACGATATTTCCAGGAATTGTTTGTTTCCTGGAGTGTTTGCTAGCTGTCCTTAGTGTTATAGCAAGTTTTTAATGTCTACTCCAGTTTGATATCTACCTATATTTTATGTTTTCAGTCAATATCAGGTTTTTTAGCCTTTTAGTAATTTGATACCTCAATTTTTCCCCTTAATATTTCTGTTCTAAAGTGTATTTTGTCTTACCTCCTTATTTATACAATCAGTGGAGTAATGGAGTTTTGGTATACTATTGATCCAGCTTCAGTAACTGCCTCATCCACGTCAATGTCATGGAATATAAACTGGGAACTCTGGGAGCACTGGAGGGGAATGCCGGTTCATTGCCCACATATTCATGCACTCATTCTCACCAAAGGCTTTAAATGAAAATAAAATTGAACTCTTATGTGGTGCCTGAAGTATAGTGACAAGTGAGAAAATAGTTTAAGCAAGTGAAAAGTAAGTGTAGTGTTTATTCAAAATGTGTTTTAACTACTTTGTTCTGACCCTGAAGTGCAAAGCCAATGAAGTGTACCTCCCAATCAAGTGTCCATTATTTTAAACAGCTTTCATCATTTATCACTTTAAACTGCTAATTTTATCTCATCTAGAGGAAATTTAGAGGAAGTAATTTTGCCCACGGGGTAATATCAGCCAGCAGAATCTAAATTGCCAGCTTCTCTATAGTAATTTACTTGCTGCCATCTTGTGAAAGATGTTGGATTATGTATACATTTAGATTTATGTGATTGTATAATCATTATCTCAGACATAAACTGTAAAAACATGATTTTGTAGTTTTGTTTGACTTTTTAAAGACTTTTTTTTTTTAAACCAAAGCTTTAACTGCTGCTACAGAGGTAATCAATTTTTTTTTCCTTTTTTTGAATTCATACGCATTATTTATGAAGTTATCAAAAATTCTGTTCATGGCTTATTTTTATATTATCGATTTATATTAACTGTTGGCATTTTCATAAGGAGGGTATGTTTGGCGCAATTTTGGCCAGACATGTCAATTTTGCTATACTTTGGTTGACTTGAACAGCAGAAATTGCTTATCATTTTACCATTTTCACATTTATTATCATGATTTGTGTAGGCACTTCATTCTACTTGTTGCTTGATTTTTAGTATTTTGTATACAGCAATCGAGACTCTATGTTTTAGTCTATGTCATGACAAATCACCATGGTAAACATCAATATTACTAATATTCTCAATAACTAACCTAGCAGTTACAATAATGTTCTTGCAATAATAAATATTATTGCAAGAAGCTATGAAAATGGTTGAAGTTACCCTGACTTCCTCTATGATTTCTAGCTCTCAGTCAGAATGAATATATTCCAAAAGAAATCCATTACTCGTTCCATGGTCTCCAGTTCAAGTTTAAGGTTTATTACTGTGTTTACAGTATATTTAGTCTTGCATGTTTCGCTTTTAGTGCGTCTGTTTATTTAGCCTCCTGGCTCTACAGCTTCCCCCACACCAGTGATACACCATAATATAGACATTGTCTATGCAATGTCTATATTATGTCTATATTTTAGAAAACTTTGTATACTAATATTAAAACATTAGAGAATATTACTTGTGTTCTACAGATAGTAGTAATTTTAAACTATGGTTGTGAGTTTGAAATAAGGATAAAACAAGTAGAATAATGTTTTTTTTTATAACGTATATAAAATCTATACTCAGAAACCCATGAAAGGATCATTTAACTTGGCAGAACTAAAACATATTTCAAACTTTTGTTATTTCTTTCAATGACTTTTGCTCGGAACAATCAGAATAGATAATGCCAAAATAATATACTAACTAATATTACTAACTAATGACATACTACTAACCAATGTCCCAAATTATTTGTCCTATTCCAAACTAAGCAAAATACGATGTTTGCCCCTTTGACCCATTATCTGAAAATCTATGTTTGCAATACTGTTTTTAGGCAGGCACAGTGCATATAACTATATCTGTTTTTAAGAGAGTAAAAATATCAAACATTTCTTATCTAGTTGGGAGGATTATCATGAGCTTGCAAAAACTAAAAAAATGTCCCAGGTGTTTACCTAAGAGGATGCGATATCATTTGTCACTTTCTTCCTTCTTTTAAGTTAAAAACACGCTAAGATGTCAGCAAAGTGAGGAAGTGTGTGCACTAATAAAAACTATATATGCCAGGACAATTGTTAAATTAGTTTCTTCATGCATAACATAAAGTATTATATTGGTCACCAAGAAGAATTTCGAAGAATCAGGTTGGCCACCATGACCGTTTTTTTCCTTTTCTTTTTTTAAAGGTTGCAGTGGAAAAATTTATAGACTTTATTGAAAGACTTTCCCATACTCTTTGTCAAACTTTACTAAGTCTCCTGAGATAGGGTCTAGGACCCCGCAACCCTATATAAAAACTATGACGAATGAATCAATATAGACATTTTGAAAAACCCATGATTACCATGATGTCAGTAACAACAGCGGTTTGACCAAAGAAGAAGCACCATTAACCGACATTAGGCTAGTATACATTTTTGTCAATAATTATGTTCAAGGGGTATTTTGGAGCCAAAAATATCAGAATAACAGACTTGACGATTACCATTACCTCTCAGATTACCTGATGCTTTGTTACACACATAAAAGAGTAACCTAGAAATTGTTAGCTTCTGTAATGCTGATTATTTTCATGTTCAGTGTGTTGTGGTGGCCTGCGTAAATTATTAAAAGAGAAACAAGAATGTGAAAATAGATGAAGAAGGCAATAACGATATTCATTCGCAGATGTTTGATTTATCTTAACGTAATACAAATATGTGGTGGTGTTTGCTAACAGTTATGCGATCGAATCCCAAATAGTGTAAAATGGAAAGTTTGATGTGTTTCCATGCTGAAAGTGCTACTGTGACTGAATATGGGTTTTGGCACTGGCATACAGGGAGTGATATACATAGCAGTCATTCAGAAAGTATGACACACATGCACCACACTCCTCATTTGCCTTAAAACTCCATAAATGGGAAATCTTACAGCACTACTTCATTGTGAACATTATTTAGACACACAAGTCTATTTGGATATGCCAATAAAATATATATTATTTTAGTAGTGTAACAAGAAATGAAAAGATTCACATTTAAAGAAAAGTTATTTTTAAAAAAAGGTGAATTGTATGCAAATTACGATAGGTGGAAAAGAAAATCGTATGGTATCAAAACACTGAAAAAACTGTTCTACACTGTACCCAGGTGATCAGGCACACAAAGAATAATGTCACACAGGGAAACGGCTATTTTTAAAGTGTTTAAAATGTCCCAGCTAAATCGCGCTAAATCATTGCACTGTGTTACAAAGATGTTACCATGGCAAAAAGAATTAATTTATAAGGCAGCTTTATCCTCTGAAACAAATCATACCAGTGTTTCTTTGGGCATACTTGAATTAAACTACAAATTGAAACATCACTGTATAATCATCAAAGGAACATGCAGTAACGCCTGGAAACTGTATGATTTGAAGCTGATTTGAAGATTTACATTATCCCTGATATCCCTGATATTACTTTGATGCATAAATTTACACACACTTCACAGCATAAGCAGGGAATATTTTACTTGTTTTACCACTATATTACTTGAGTAAATGCTCTGTTTATCTGTTTATATACAGAGGCCCATTGTAGTAGATAATAGACCTTGGGGTATTGCTGTGTTTCCCCCACCCCGTCTTCCCCCAAACAAGTGTTTGATGTTGCCTTTCACATTCTGAAACATCTAAGATTGCAAGTTGAGATAATGTTCTGGCAGAAATTTGACTCTTTCACTTATTTATGCATGTCTGTATCCACATCTACATGTATAATTGTGTTTTTTGGCTTTATTTTGCTTGTTATCCTAATGCAAGAAATTGAGGCACATTATCAGTTTCAATGTTGTTGAAGTTTATCTCAGTATTTTCTTCTTTCTTCTTTATATTATGCCTTACAATACATTGCATTCTGATTTATATTCCTTATATTGGGATAGCTACTTTTTTTTCATCATCATTATTATTATTATTATTATTATTATTATTATTATTATCTTTGCCTCACTGATCACATGACAAAAAGATGCAATGTGATTGTTTTGTACAAACCGGATTCCAAAAAAGTTGGGACACTTAACAAATTGTGAATAAAAACTGAATGCAATGATGTGGAG
>JAQQZT010000011.1:18896817-18909330 GCA_030068275.1 Clarias platycephalus | reverse complement strand
AGTAGGTTTTATTTTCTTAATTCCAAGCAACCTTTCGCGGGCCAGTCAGAATCGGGCCGCGGGCCGCATTTGGCCCATGGGCCTTAAAATGCCTGGGTCTGTGTTAGAGCATACCATTTAAAAGTACATTGCATTAAAATTGATTAAAAGGATTGGACATCGTCTCCATCCCTGTATAAGAGGTATGCTCAGGAATGTTTTTTAGAAATTTAAAGCTGTTCACATCAGTACTAAACAAGGTATTTGGCATATTTTTGGACTCTACAATCTATTACGAATGGGCATAAACTATGTCCGGTATAAAACCACTTGCAAATGACATAGGGGGCCTACAAAGTTTTAGGTTGGTGAGTGTATATTATTGCAGCAATGCATCAAATGTCTTTCATGTCGTTATAGAATGAACAGTGGACTCTTTCTGTAAGCATTTCACCTTAGTTGAGTTAAGTTCAAATTTGCAGGGCAGACTGCAAGTCACAAGTTCTTAATCTTTTGTGTCATAGCAGACTAGTATAAAGCATCTCCAGCCAGCTCTCTGGTCCACATGAAATTCTCCTTGACCTTGCTAAAGAGTGCAGACTTTTCTCTGAACTTAAAAAAAGCTCTATTTTCACTCTGTGTGCAATGAGTACAAACATGAAGGTCAGTTTCTCTGCCATGTGATGAAGGTTTTCTTCTTCACTGGATGAGCTGAGTTTCTGATGGGTTGAGGATGCAGTTTTGTCACGAAACATACACTTCCAAGACCGGCGCCACCCGTAGACTTCATTTGGCTATTGTGTGACTTGATTAAGCAAAATTTTGTTCGACCACCTTTGATTATGGTGCGCAATCTGGATGGCAATTCATGCGTGGAAATCATGGGACTAAATGTACAAGACAACAAAACAATGTTGTGTGGAGGAAAACTATGAGAGTCAAAAATTAGAAGATCAGGACGATAGCGTGGATGTTTTAACACCTCAAAACCTGGGCAGTGGTGTGCAGACGTTTGTCACCACCAATGGATGTGGACTGGTGTCCGGCTCCTTCTTGATGGCTAACACTTGTGTCACCTCCTCTATCCATTCATTGACACTATTTTGTGACAAAACACTTTCTTCATCCTGCGCTCTTTTGATAAATAATAGTGCCATGTACACCCTCAGACCACACAAAAACATTGCATGCTGCTCTTTTGTCATGCAAATCACAAGTGTGGCACCCATTTTTGCTCACACCATAGTCACAACTGCACTGATGTAACACATTCAAACCTGAACAGCAGTGACTAGGGAGACAATAACCTGAAACGGAAAGTGCTGACATTTTATAACCGGAGTGCAGATAATTTTTGACTCACCCCATACTTGAGTTGAAAGTAATATTGGGTGAAAGATAACAGCAAAACACAATCATAATAACAAAAGGGTCCAATAGCAGCTTTATAATTTGCAGGTGTGTGTTCTTTGGCATTTCCCATACTGAACAGTGAGACGACTGACCACAATGCTGTCTGTTGTCCCCCTATAGAAGGAGAGTCCAGAAGAGGTCTCCTGTGATGTCAACACCAAGAAGTGTTTGACTCTTCATTCATGTGCAAGTGATTGACTGATCCACGCAGATCCTCCTAAAGTCAGCAAACATCTCTTTGACTTTATTGACATTAGAGGTTGATGGTTGTCTATACACCATTCTGCCAGCAACTGACTCATCAGTATTAATGATTAGACCCAGCACTGTAGTTTTGTCAGCAAACAAGATGATGTGATTGGAGCTGCACAGTCATCTCATCAGTCAGCAGCGTTAACAGCAGTGGTCTGAACACACAGCTCTGAGGAATGCCGCTGTTCAGTGTGGTGGTGCTGAAGGTGGGCTTGCTGATACTCCAGGTGCAAAGGGGCGTGGGATCAAGTCTGGCAGGTACAGCTTGATGGATAGAGGAATCTATCGCATAACAGTCACATATGTTCATAAACAAATTTTAAAGAGACATTTGGATTAAAATGTAAAACAGTCCCATGATTTGTTTAACCAAGACCAGATTTAAGAAGGGACCTAGAAAAGTATTATTGTATAAAAATCTGGTATGGAAAAATGGGCTTGGTTCAGTTTCAGTCACATTCAATTTTATATATGACTTTTCTGAGAGCTGCTCATGAGACTAAAAGCTAGTGCAGACTTTTCAGATTTTTCGTAGATTTTTTTTTAACCTATACTCTCTGGTCCGACAGTATTTAGCTTCTGGAGCTATCACCTGGGTCAACTCCGGACCTAAACCCAATAAAAAAACTGATGGACAATGATGAAGAAGGCAGTAGCAGTAAAAAAAAAAAGTCTTCTGTACGTGATCTTCAGAAAGCAATTAAGCAGGCATGGATTGTGCAAGTGATCACAGAGTACAGCAGACGTATTTTTGACATTATGTCCAGTCGGATTGAGCAAGAATAACGGCTTCATACTAAATACTGAATGTTGTATAGCAATTTCATAGCATAAAAGAAATAATAATTTTATGATTATCATTATTTTAAAATATCAATATACAATAGTTAGTTCCAACCGAGCAATCTGATTGGATGAGCAATCTTATTTTATAATTTTTGATAATGGAAAGTAACAGCACTGCAACGTTTAACTGTATGTATCGCTCCACATCCAACAAGTTATTCAGTCATTAAATACAACAACTCTTGTTCGCAACTTGGGTGAAAGTAGGCCTGTGCAGTCCACAGTACTGAGGAGAGAGCAACTGCCTGCCAAAAGACACATTTAAAACCAGTCACAGAAGCACTTTCAGCAAGAAAACACATCTGATAACATTGTCAGATACAAAAATTACTCCTCAAAAATTGCTTCTAAGTCATTCTGAATTGCATCTGAACTGTCAGTGTTCTTTTATTTACACACAATCTCCAACATCTGATTAAGGGCCCTACCTGGTATACACACTATCTTTCCATTTAACACTATTTGAGATTCAACCAAGAAGTTAACAGAGCTGATTTTTAATTGTCGGTTGCTAGCTCCACCAGTCACAGTTAGTTAGTTCCGCCAGTCGTGGAAAGTTATGTGTTGGTACATGAGTAACATAACTGTTAATAATAACTGGTGTTTGCATAACTGTTGTATCAAAGCAGTATCACGCTCCAGGTAGTACTGTACTGCTGAATATAACACAGATGTAATGCTGTGTTCCCAAAAGCCCTTGTGATACACACAGCCGTGCTGTATCAAGCAGTGCAATACTCCCCACCAGTCATACTGTAACTGTTAACCAGTAGCGACCTACTGAATGCATTTCAGACTAGGGCTCTCAGTAAACTCCAAAACAGTGACCTCCAAAGAATCATAAAAAGAACCAAACCATCTGCTCCTTATTAAACATTCTGTAGGATATGTAGTCTGTGAAATATATATTATTTATAATCATTGTATTCATTGCAGAATGATGCTCCACCCCTTTTCTCTCCAAGTCTTACATCAAACACAGCTTAGTAAATATAAAAATTCCTGTGTTATAAATGCAATATCACGATACCTCAAACAAGACTCTAAATAAACTTCTTTTGATGCTAAATAAAGTAGATGTTTCTGATGCACATGTAGTGACACCCTGATCTAGTGATATAACACTCCCATTAATAACACATTAAAATCCAATTTGCTATTTAGTTAATTAATCTTAATCCACACCATCATTCAATTACATTGCAGGAACTGTAGTTTTAAATTCAATATGCCTTCAAGAAATCAAGAGGTCTGTTTTTCACCTTGCTCCACTAAAAAGACACAAACTTTGCATTGGAAAAAATATGTTTGAAAGTGATTAAAAAAATTAAAGTGATCAATAATCAAAAGAGAATAATAGGGGTTTATAATCTGGGGTTTAAATACAAACCATTGTATTTATTCCCATTTTTACGATCGTGGTAGGTCAACATTCACACACTATGGGCAATTTGGGAACGCCAGTTAGCCAATTTGCATATCTTTGGACTGTGGGAGAAAGTACCCGGAGAAAACCCACCAAGCACGGGGAGAACATTCCATGCAAACTCCATGCACACAGACACAATGTGGGAAGCGAGCTCAGACCCTGGAGGTGCAAGGTGAAATGCTAACCACCTTGCCACCAAATAGAACCATGCACAGCCTTAAAAACCCGTTGTATGTTGCTGTCTGACTTGTTGCTTTATAGAATAATGTGCATTAAGCTTTCCTCCTCTTGTGCGATCATGAGCCAAACTTAGGTATAGCAGCTATTAAAAGGCATATTTTCATGTAGCTAGATCTGTAGGAAGAGACGAATACTACACAGGAATTTGAGCATAATGGTAAAATGCTTGTATTTTGACTATGCTTTCCGAAAATCATACTGCATCATTAAATTATGGAGCATTTTCAGTTCTGTTCATGTGTTCAGTTTTTGTTTTCTGTTTCTTGTAACAATTTTTAATCTCCTGCTGCTTATCCACGTCTTAGTAAGCAAGGGCCGTTACATAACTGAACCTATCGGATCAACTGTTGTACAGTTTCTAAGGCCAAGCAAATGTTAAATGCTTGGAATACACAGCATCACACTTTCACTTTCTGTTCTTTTCTTTGATGGTATTTATGGCCTAAAAAGTATTTACAGAAATGTGTTCAGCCTTAATGTAGGCAAAATGCTAAAACTGATTTGTTGTGTTTTTTTCCTTCAAAATGTGACCCTTAGGAAGTCTTGTCCAGTTCTTTTCACCTTTCCATCAACAGCACTTGCTGATTCCATTAACAAGCACCAGGTGGCACTGTTGCCACTGGGTACATGGACAGAGGGGGGTCCCAGAAGTGCAGAATAATTGAATTTTATTGTTTTTACAGTTAGATAATGTATGTGTTTTAGCAAATGAGTCGCACTGAATGAGGCACTCAGGCGGAGTTCAAGTTGGAAGGGAACCACTCAGTGACACTTAACTAATTATTGAGTGGTTTTAACGTAGGTGTGGATGTGTGTGTGTTTATCTGGATGGTGTAGCAGATCAGACAAGGTGGTCATACTCAAAAAGTGTTCACACGCCATAGGCGGGTTTATTAATCAACTGAGAGACATTAAAAAAGGGAAAACAGAGGCAGTATGAAAGTCCAAGAAATTAATAAAAAATGATGATAAAGTTGTGTATATGGGAACTGAATAAAAAGAGAAGGCCAAAGCGAAACAGTAGTGGGTGGTGATGTTGGAGGCAAAGAAGATGGTGGAGAAAATATAAGATGGGAAAAAGGAGGAAGAATATTCGGGATGATGATGCTAGATATATATATAAAAGAGACAGAACACCTCCAGGACATGAAATGTGGAATAGGTTGTGTAGGGAAAAAGGAAAATGAACAGTTACCCTGGACGGAGGAATAGATGGATGAAAAAGAGAGAGAATGCATACAAAATAAAAAAAAACAGAAGGAGCGGGTGTAGAGATGTTAGAGAAAAAAAGGGATAGACTGTAGCAAATGAGAATGTTTTGGATGGTTATATTGGAAAGCAGAAAGAGAGAAAGATGATGGGAAGGAAGGTGAGAGAGAGGGATAGAGAGAGAGTGTGTGTGTGTGTGTGTGTGTTTATGGTGGCCGTTTGTCGTGTTTATGTGGTTGGATTTCTTCTCTTTCTCCCTCTGTATCGATGGCGGCGCCGAGCTGCCAGGATTGATGGCACCATATTGCTGTGCTCCAGAGAACCTAATGACCCGAAAACCAGCACACGCACATGCACACGCACACACACACACACACACACTAGTCTTCATTGTGTGTGTTCGTGTGTGTGTGTGTGTGTGTAGGTGTGTGTAGGTATGTGTGAAGGAAACTTGTGGGGGGTGGGAAGCGGTGGTGCAGGTTAGATTTGCTAGATAGATTAAACGTTGATGCTCACACACACACACACGCGCACAAACACATGCACTATCCTTTTGGTCAGTCATACATCACTTGCTTTCTGTTTATTTATTTCATAATAATTAACACTCAAACCTGTATTTTGTGTGTCATCGCTGTGATTTCTTTTTCTCCAACACCTGTTAATATCTAATATTAAATATTATATAATATTTTCCATATAGTCTCATTCACAAAGAAATAATGTGTATAGTGAAACATCATTGGAATGATAAATTATATATACCCTTTTCCTGAATTTCAAACATAGCTTTTCCCCATTTACCCTCTTGTGACCTCACACGCACAATCAAGCTAAAGACTTGTATCTGGAATTCACTTCCCCTAAACAACTTCCCATATCAGCCATTAGGGGGCACCATTTTTCTTCCTCCTGTCTTGTTGGCTGCTGAGTTTGTTAGTACCTTTCACCACCACCACCCCTCCACCCTCCTTTGCCTTTGGCATGCTGGAGTGTGTTTGTGTATGTGAGAGTGTTGTTGACAAGGGGAGGGAAAAAACACATATCCCACTGTGCGGAACATATTTGTTTGTTTGACGGTTTTGTTTCCATTTTGGAGGATCTTACATGATATTCCCGAGCAGCCTTGTGAGTTATTAGTCTTTGTTTGTTCAATAATTTGTGAGTCAGACTTTTGCACAATGGGGTGTTTTATCAGATTGTATTATTATTATTATTATTATTATTATTATTATTATTATTATTATTATTATTATTATTATCTAAAGTTCAGTTGCTTGTGAGAGTGCTATTGGTATCCAAGTAAATCTCAAATGATGTACTATATGTTATTATTTTTCCAGTTACTAATGGATCTTGAATATCTAGATATAGCAAAAGACCTAGGATCTGGATTAGCTAGAGTGTCTGCTCTTATTTACATTAAATACAAGAAGCATTTACTTTTATAAATACAGAGCAGTAGGAGGTGCAAGACAGCAGCTAAACCATCTATTCATGTGCAACTCGAAAAGCTAGAGCTTCAAGATATTGAGGGACAGACTCTCAGATTTTGCAGGCATATAACAATGCTGGATATAGAGCAGCCATAGCATTTCTTATAAATATACTGTCCAGAGCAGTTGGAGAATGTGTTTATATAGCTCTCACTAGGCTAAAGCAACTGTCCTGCATAGTGAATGGATAGATTATTGGCCATTATGACTACAGAGAAGCTAGTGGCTCTGATCTTATGAACAGCAATCCTAGTAAAATCGAGCACCTAGGCATGCAGGCCTCTTATACAAACGTTTGTGAAGGAATGGGTCGCTCTCAGGAGAGTAAATTCCAGCGTGGTAGTGGGGATGCCACTGGTGCAATAAGGCCAGGCATGAAATTTCCTCGCTACTAAATATTCCACAGTCAACCGAGGAATAAAGTGGAAGCGATTGGGAACGACAACAACTCAGCCGCGAAGTGGTAGGTCGTGTAAAATCACAGAGCGGGGTCAACGGATGCTGAAACCTTCTGCAGAGTCAATAGCTACAGACCACCAAACTTTATGTGGACTTCAGAATAGCTCAAGAAGAGTGCATAGAGAGCTTCATGAAATGGGTTTCCATGGCCAAGCAGCTGCATCCAAGCCTTACATCACCAAGTGCAATGAAAAGCATCGGATGCAGTGGTGTAAAACACGCCGTCACTGGACTCTAGAGCAGTGGAGACGTGTTCTCTGGAGTGAGTTTGGGTTTGGCGGTTGCCAAGAGGACAATACTTGTCTGATTGCATTGGCCAAGTGTAAAGTTTGGTGGAGGGGGAATTATGATGTGGGGTTGTTTTTCAGAAGTTGGGCTCGGCCCCTTCGTTCCAGTGAAAGGAACTCTTAATGATTCAGCATACCAAGACATTTTTTTAAATTTCATGCTCCCAACATGACTGCACACCAGTGCACAAAGCAAGGTCCATAAAGACATGGATGAGCGAGTTTGGTGTGGAAGAACTTGACTGGCCTGCACAGAACCCTGACCTCAGGAGCCTTCTCAGCCAGGCCTTCTCAGATCCATATAAATGCGCTTCTGTAAGAATGGCAAAAGATTCCCTAAACACTCCTAAACCTTGTGGAAAGCCGCCCCCAGGAGAGTTGAAGCTGTTATACCTGTGAAGGGTGGGCCAACATCATATTAAACCCTATGGATTAAGAATTGGATGTTACTCAAGCTCATATGAATGTGAAGGCAGGCAAGCGAATACTTTTGGTAATATAGTGCATGATATCCGCTCTTCTGAATACTAAAGAGCAAAGTAGATCGTATATTTTTAAATAATTTAGAGAAGAGCATCTACTCTGAAGGATCTAAAACAGCTAGTGCACTTGTTATAAATTTTAAACATTTTATTTGTTCTCATTAATCTTCAACAGCCAGAGCATCTTTTCTTGTGGTTCTAGAATAGCCACTAGTCTGTTGATATAGATCTAGAGCAGCTTTCCATACTGACAAGAAATAGCCAGATCATCAGATCTTAAAGATCTAAAGCAGCTGTGGATTCTCTTAATAGTAACGCAGCGTCATTGGAATTAGATAGAGTTTCTCTTAATAGTGGTTTAGAGCAAAAAGAATATTGTTATTATGGCTGTAGAAGACTCAGGGAAGCCATTCTTATGATCGCCATGCTTGTTTGCATGAGTAGGTATAGAGCATTCAAAGCATCTTTTCACTTACATTTGGAGTAGGTGATGAATCAGTTCATATGTCTCTGTTGCAGTTACTACAGTAACCAGAACCTTGTGTTTATATGGATCTGGGCTTGTTGTTGTTTTATTTTTCTAGAGCAGCTACAGTACATTGGATATAAAACTTCACAAACCCCTGTTAAAATTGCATGTGTTGATCACATCAGATATTTTCCATCCTTCTATCAGATATAGCAATCAACTAAAATATAAAGGAAGAGAATCAGAAATGTTTGATGTGGATTTTACAATAACCCGGTTGCACTAGTGTGCACACCCTGTAACTAATAGGCTAGTTTGTTAATACACCTTCTGCTTGTTACACATTTCCTTTCAGTACGTTCTAACAACTTACAACACCTCCTGTGTTGGAAAATGTTTTTCCACTCTTCTTTGAAAAAGTGCTACAGATTTATCAGATTTGGACAAGATTGAGATCTAGGCCATTCCTAAATGCTGATCTTTTTCTTCTTCTAAAGGCATTACTAGGTTGACTTGGATTTGTCCTTATTTTGCAGGAAGGCATTTTTCTTTCTTCATCTTCCACAAAGACCTGCCAAATGTTGTGCCAAAATAGACTATAATTTGGAATTATCCAAGATTCCCTCTATCTGGACTAGAAACTGATGCAGCCATCACCATGCTTCAGTGTAGGTATAGTGTTGTTTGGTTTTATGTTAAACAAATCTTCTATAATCTCCCATGGTAGTTTAGTGGCTCTTGCCTCTTATCTGTCTGGGTACGTCTGTTTCCTCCCACAGTCTAAAGACATGCCATGTAGGCTGATTGGGATTTCCAAATTGCCTGGAGTGTATAAATGGGGACAAGAGTGTGTGTACTTGTTGTGCCTGTACTAGGTTGGCACGGCATCCACGGTGTACCCCACCTTGGAAACCTTGTGATTTAAGTTCCCTGAGGTAAGCTGGGAACATTATACCTTGGTTTCATCAGACCATGACATATTTTAACAGATTTAGGGTTACTTAGTTTGTGTTTTTACTGAGAAAGAGCTTCTGTCTCGTTACCTTACCCACAGCCCAGGCATGTAAAGAATACATGAGATTGTTACTGTACGATTGTTGCAAAATTGACTTATAACCTTTTCATCTACATGTTGATAACCTTCAAGGTGTTCATTGGTACAGCTAATGTTTAGAAAATTCTTTTATACCCCTTTCCTGACCCCTGACCAGTACCTTTGAATAGTGAGATCCTATACATGTTCTTTGTGGACCATAGCTTAAGCTGTCAAATGAAACCAAGCTGATGTCAAGAAAATCCTATAGAAACAGCTAATCTTTATTTAGGTTTAATCAGAACCACTTCATTGATGGACAGGAGTTTGAATGTATGGTTAAAGAGGAGAAGTTCATTTACCAGCCTCTGAAATCACCAATTAAGAGCATTACGGATTCGAGCCATTATCAAGGCTTTACAGAGTATAAATAGCAAGACATGTCTCAATATCACTAATGCATGTTTTAAATACCTTTAGAAATGTTTTACAATATAGAAAGAAATAAAAATACCATGGAATTTAGAAGTGTGTCCAAACCTTTGACTGGTAGTGTATGTAACTTTAGTTTATTGTAGGACTTTTCCCTAAAGTGTTTCTTGGTTGCTATACATCAATATATAAAAAGATTTGTTTTTATTTTTGACATTACAAAAAAAATGTAATTTTAAATGTAATTTTAACAGCGGTATGTAGACTTTTTTTGGTCCACTGTTAAAGTCTGTTCTTAAACATCTGACACATACAGTACAGTATCTTGTGTTTCTCGAGCATCTAGAGTGTCTTTTGCTAAGTGAATCTAACAGTTAGAGTGTCTGCGCAAGTATATTGAAACATGCTAAGGCATCTATACATTTTTGTGAGCAACAAGAGCATCTTTCCATTTTATATTATGAACATTAAGTGCATAGATTTTTTCTTCTATACAGATTTGAAGGAGACGCAGTGTTTAATGAATTAGCCAGCGAGTCTGTTCTTATCGATCTTGCTTTTATATGGATCTACAGAATGTACTATGAACTATTTGTTTTTTACCTATTTGAAACAGCTACTGTAGGCCATCTCATTGTCTAAATCTAGTGCAGTTATAGTGTTCATAGATGTAGAATTAACGATTTATTATTTTTGATTAAAACATTTCCATTGAAAATTTGTGTGGACAGAACGATCACCAGAGCATATATAACCGATCATTGTTTTTGTTGTTTTTTTTTTTAAGTACAACCCTTAGAGCACCTAGTGAATTCTGTGCCCACTGTTTCCCGAAGCCAAAGAGTTTTCAAGGCCGTGTGTTGTGTCAATACCTGCATTCATGTACTATTCAGCCACTGTTTCTATGATGCAAGAAGCTTTAAAATCATTCGAGAATATGTAAGGAGTTAGAACATGTTCTTATTCAGGGCCAGAAAGCATTTGTGGTGTTTCTCTTGAGCTTGCATCGAGGTGAAGGGCAGTGAAAGGTCTCCACCAAGAATTTCGAGTCAACAGGAGTCGCAAGAATCCATTTCTGTTCCCAAGTAAAGGAGCAGAATATGTGAAATAGACCCAAGAGATGGCCTCAATATTTCTTAAACACACTCATCCGCAACCAAGCAGGAATTTTCGGTTGGTTAAAATGTTGTGGCAGCGTTCATCTTGGCTACTATACAGATGTTGCTGCTGATTCTACTAGCACTGGTTTTGGTTCTTTTTAAATGCACTCAGGAGACACACATGTTGTTAGCAAGAAGCCGTTGTGTTCGTCCCAGGCAGGATTTCTGAACTGGTATAAACTTAAAAGACCCTTTATGCTATTGTGCAAACAGATGTTAAGCGGCATAATCACTGTAAATAAAGGTTAAAATTAGGTTGTTTTGAGGTTTTATTTGGTAATAGTCGTTATGGGTTATTCATTGAACATTTTAAGTATTACTTCTTACTTTTAAAACGATGTTGTATCAGTGTTATGTTTTGGGTGGACAAGGTCACAACCTAATTACATTACTATATGACAATGTCATCCATAGATGAGGTAGTTGTGGTAATTGTATAGAAACAATAAAAGTGCCTTGTTTATCAAGCTTAATGCAAATTAATTTAATCATTTGTTTGTGCATATATTGTAAACCTAAAATGTTGCATTCATAAGAATTCTGTAATTTCAGAAACCATTTATATAAAAACTGTTTATTCAGTTAAGACAAAAGTAATGGCAGTTAAGTTCCATATGACTGCTTGTATAAACGAAATATATGCTATAATTTACAGAGGGCTAAATGAGTTCTCTTATTGTGCTCCTATTGATTGTAAGGGGTGTGTAAAGAATGTTGTAGGGGTTACGAAGTGAAGATATAGGTGTTGTGTGTGGAAGCCTGACGGCGGTCTGTAATAAATGTGTTATTGAGTAGTTCCTGGTTTTGTCATATATCGTCTAATAATGGCATTCTATAAAAGGATCAAGAGTCAGTGTGTGCATGGAGTTTGCATGTTCGCCTCGTGCTTGGTGGGTTTCCTCCGGGTACTCCGGTTTCCTCCCACAGTAGTTACATAAAGGTAAGTCAGCTGTGCTGTGAACATGATTGGTCACACAATTTTATTTTAAAAAGACATTGATATATGTTGAGCTCAGTATGTACATAAATTTTCTACGTACTGAAATGTTAATAACTTTTTTCGTTTTTCTTTTGGGCTCCTACCTTGCTCTAGCATTAAGGTTACATCAGAGCATCGTTCAAATATCGCTCCCTCTCCGTCTTTCTCTCCCTCCTCCTTACGCGACCTTCTTACATGCCCCCAGGCCTCGAGGCTGAGAGATGTGCTATTTTTACGAATCTGCTCTCACACCTCTTCTTCCTCACCCAACTACACAGACACACACACACACACACACACACACACACACACACACACACACACACACACACACACACACACACACAC
>JAQQZT010000011.1:18881857-18893898 GCA_030068275.1 Clarias platycephalus | reverse complement strand
TATGTTCACATACAGCTACATGACACACTGCATGAAAGATCATATTTGAAAAAGCATAATAGGGGCACTTTAATGCAGATTTTATTATAATCATTAAGATTGCATTCATGTCAGAGTGTCCTTGTTCACTTCACTTCTCACATGATATATATATGACCTTATATCACTTTTCTACAGGATCTTAACATATTTCTACTTTATATTTTCACTTACATATATTTATTTTACTTTTTGTATATTTTATTCATTTTACTCTTATTTATATGCACTTAATTTTTTGTGCATTTTTCTATTTGCAAACTTTAGTGATTTAACACCATAAACTTTCATTTTATTTTTTCTTGTTACTGTTGTTACTGGCAGTCATGTAAGCATTTCACTGCACATCGTACTTTGTATGGATGTGGATGTGACAAATGAACTTTTAATGAATAAAAAAAAACAATTGTTCCAAAATGTTGGAGCAGCCAAAGCAGCCAAAAAGATTTTCATTTAT
This sequence comes from Clarias platycephalus, assembly GCA_030068275.1. Taxonomy (NCBI): domain Eukaryota; kingdom Metazoa; phylum Chordata; class Actinopteri; order Siluriformes; family Clariidae; genus Clarias; species Clarias platycephalus. The sequence continues at coordinate 18,893,402 of JAQQZT010000011.1, read as the reverse complement.
ATTGTCCTGTACAGGGTCGCTGAGGGTCTGGAGCCTATCCCAGGAGACTTTGGGCACAAGGCGGGGTACACCCTAGACAGGGTAGCAATCAATCGCAGGGCACACAAGCAAACACACAATGGACACAAATGAGATACATGTTCTGTAAGTGGTAAGTGGTAAGATGTGTCCATCCCGATCTCCAATTAGAATTCTTAACCCTGTTAGAAACTTAAAAGACAATGGATGTAGACAAAAATGGTTTTTTTTGTTTTCATTGTTTTGAGGCGGTACTGTATGTGCAACATTGCTTTTGGGTCTCTTATTCATTTAAAGTTATCTCAACGGCATTATATCATCATAAGTCATTCCAACTTTCAAAAACATCATTGTCCATACAGTGGACATCATCAACAATGGTTATCTCAACGGCATTATATCATCATAAGTCATTCCAATTTTCAAAAACATCATTGTCCATACAGTGGACATCATCAACAATGGTTAGCGTTCCAGCTGTGATGGTTTTTGTAGTTCACTTATTATGAAAGGACCTGGGTAGCGAACACTGCACTAAACACTCAACAACATGATGAAGTCTTTTATAAGGAGATTTATTTAACATTTTTGAATGGAGTCTCCAGTGTAAAGGGGTAAGGCTGTAACTTTAAGTTAAAAAAGGTTTTATTGTTTTCCTCTCTAACATCGAAAGCTGTATTTTAAACATGCAAGATGGCAAACTAAAAAAAAAAGCAGTTGCTTTCCTTATTTGTCCAAAGAGCCCTACAAACTGCATTGGACAGGTCACCTGCTCGAAAGGCAGAAATGCTACCCACAGGACCGCTACTTTATGTGACAGATAACAGCCAGTCACTGTATGTTACACAGTCACATATGATAACCAGTAGTGGAAACAAAAGATTATAAGTGAGAGGTGGCAGATCGAGTCATGCCATATTAGGTGAACATTCTACTTTTAAATGGGAAAAACTAGGGAAAGAAAAGCAAGAAGAAAAACTTTATACACCAGCACTACACAGGATCATAATGAACATACAGTACAAAAGGTAAAGTGGTGTCAATGTGTCAAAAGGGCTAGGCACAGATGTGGAGGAAGTGGTAGGTGCCTACCTGACCTACCCCAAGCACACACACACACACACACACACACACACACCTACACACACACATATATATACACACACACACACACACACACACACATATATATATATATACACACTCACACACACACACACTCACACACACACACACATATATATATATACACACTCACACACACACAGCTCTCTTATGCAGGGACTCTTACACAGTATCAATAGATCATAGCCATTTATACTCTTCTATATGTTTTAATAATGCCTTTTAATATTTGAAATGATGTTGTTACACACTCAATTGTGAAAAAGGATTAATTCATTATAAAGCAAATCTTCAGTCTTCAAGTGCTTTGATAATATATTTTAGGTAAGAGACTACTGCATCTATTTCCACTTTATTATCATCCTAGTACCTAGAAATATCATAGAAATATCATAGAAATATATTTCACAGAAATATATGTCACAGCCACGGAAATATATTTCCTATATTTTCCTATTTTTCCATTGGTTGGAAAATTATTAGTATTATGTCTTTTTAGTATATTCTTATTAGAATTACAGTCAAAAAATGAATAGCACTAATACTGATTCATAATCACCCTGCATTATTAAGATGTAACAAAATACAATTATACAGTACAGTATAGTATATACTGTACGAATAGGATAACTATTTAGATTTTTGTTTATTTTTGTTGTTGTTGTTGTTGTTGTTGTTGTTGTTGTTGTTGTTATTAGTTAGGCAGAAATGTAGAGATCAGGACGTTGTGCTTCAACATTTCTGATTGCTTTCTGATTGCTTGCTGATCAAAAGATACACATTCAGACACCCACCCATAATGAAGTGTTGGAATGTCCTTAGGTTTATTGACAGAGGTATATAAAGAGGTATAGAAGTCCTAGGACGAATTCTACACTAATACATCAAAGAGCATGAGCCATTCATGTGTTCTACAGAAAGCCATGAAACAAAAACGTTCAGTTTTATAAACCTGCGGTGCAACATAAGAAGTACTGCCATATAGCGAATGAGGAGGAGCTCAAGGTAACAAAGAGAGAGAGAGAGAGAGAGAGAGAGAGATTGGGAAGTATGCAAAACTTAACACAGTCAAAGGTAAAAACAAATCTGAAACACTAACAGATCATATTAAATGTTTTTACGTTCATGGATGCCCTGGGAAGTGATCATACTGTATATGAAGATCTCAGAAAAAAAATCTTCATTCATCCTTGGTCAAGGTCACCATAGATTGAAGGAATCTAATGTACAGTATTTATCTTTTGGTAAACAGAAACAACCCAATTGTTCTGTATTCAGGGTCGTGGGGGTCTGGAGCCCTATCCCAGGCGACTTAGGGCACGAGGCGGGGTACACCCTAGACATGGTGCCAATCAATCGCAGGGCACACACACATACTCACATACTACGGGCAATTCAAGAATGCCAGTTAGCCTAATCTGCAGGTCTTTGCACTGTGGGAGGAAATCAGAGTACCCGGAGGAAACCTACCAAGAACGGAGAGAACACAACATATTATTAATAAATCATGCCCATATCTAGTTGTGACCAATCATAAAGTAGCTGAGTTTATATTTTAGATAGATAGATAGATAGATAGATAGATAGATAGATAGATAGATAGATAGATAGATAGATAGATAGATAGATAGATTATTGTGTTACAGCAGCAGCAGGTTACACAAACAGTACTAAGGGGGGAAAAGGGGGCGGAGCAGAATGTAATTGTAACATGTAAATTTACAGTTTATATAACATTACAGGTTAAATATAAAGTTCACTCCCGGGGCATCATGGTAGAAAAAAAAACAACAACAATGTAAGCCACACCCACATTTTTAGGTCACACCCACAATAGGTTTCATATTTTTCAGGTACCGATCATGAGATTAGCATTACACTGTACAACGTGTTAGTCCTGAGACAAATAAAAATCCTGATTTCATTACCATTGATGCCATCTCCATCTGAAGCAATACATTTTTGTAATATTAATCTTTACATTCATTTTAAACCCCTGTGCCTTTCTCTCTGCATCTCTCATACTGTACAGCCGCACACTGTACCACCTCATTCTTTGCCCCCTCTTCCCTCCCTTCCTCCCTCTCTCCCTCCTTGGCTCATTGGTGATTGACACTTACAAATTACCCGGCGGTGAAACCATTGTGTGTGACCCCTCTCTCTCCCTCTCATCTCCAGTGAGGCAGCCGTTTTGTCATCTAATTACTGCGAATCCTGCTCCTGCTCCCTGCTGCTGCATTTTTAATGGGCCTGCCAGCCCACTCTCTAAACTCGTCTCTGTCCTCACCCGTGCCCTCTCTACAGGCACAGCTTCCCTTCCTTTTTTTTTTTTTTTTTTTTTTTTATCAGTCTGTTTACCTGGCTGTGTTTTATCCCTCCCAACCTCCGTGCACATGCTCCTGCTCGGTGGCATGGAGAAACTGAATCAGATCTCTTTTGCTAGGCACCGAGTATTATCTTAATGACCACACACACACACACACACACACACACACACACGCACAAAGGCTGCTTCTGGTTTAAAATCAGAATATCCCACTCAGGTGGGCACACACTTTTTATATACTGTTTTTTTTTCACTTCTTTTTAAGATTATTTATTTAATATTTAAGTAATATTATTTAGAGCTCGGATACCATCAAAGTAGGAAGTTTTCTCAGTACACTAGAGCCATGATCAGGCTGCCTGCTTCACGTCTGAAATGCTGGCCTCCCATGAACTCCATTAATATTTAAGTAATTGATTAATAAAGTTCTTTGAATCTTGAATCTTAAATCTATCTCAACATTTTGAAATGGCTTGAAGAAAGGTCAGGACTGTACGAGGGATGGGGCAATACCTCCCAGACGTGTTCCTGTAATGTGCTAGTGGTGCTCATGAATGGTTGCGTGTACTGTACAGTTCCCACAACCGGATGCATCTCCTCCACAAGGTGTTCCACTCGCTGAATGTTCAGAGGAATGACTGCAGTGTGCATCACGTGGTTAAGTCGGTTCGACTCGAATGACGTCATGTGAAAAATGAAATCACAATCCTGACAAGAAAAATTATAATGTAAAAATAAATGCATTGTAAAATTCCCATGTGAAAATAAAACTATGGACTTATGTATGTAAAATCTGTGAAGAACATGTGCAGTGAGATTATCTCTTTATTCACACGTGGAGGTGACGTGTAAGGGCCAAATTAATTATCACTGCCAAAATTAATTCTGTGCAAGTTTAAGTTTAAATATATTTATTTTTAAATTCTAAGGAAGAAACCGTCAGAGGATCCTGACTCTGATCCTTTTGAGAATTTGCTTAAAAAAGAAGAAGAAGAAAAAAAAAAAGCAGTTCTTCTGTTCTTCAGAAATTGTGATGAAGAAATGGACCAAGATGATAAAGATGCACCGGACGAAGTGTCTTATGCTCTGTATTGTCTTAGAGATTTCTCTGCTGAGCCTGTCTGCCTCTTAATCTCTCTGAAACTCTTTGTCTTTCCTGACACTGTCAAACCACAAGATGAGAGACATTATCTTTAGTTTGTCTTTTTAAAAAAAAAGAAGAAAAAAAAGGAGCTGGGGGGTGGTGGTGGTAAGGAAAGAAGGAGGATTGCCTTCAGAATTCCTGCAATCCCCTCCGGTAGTGATGAGAAGCTAAGCTGTGGCACAGAGGAAGTCCCTTGCTGTCGTAGCTCACATAGCTAGAAATCATCAGACCTTATCAGGCCATCACTGGAGAGAGGACAGGAGAGGAGACAGAAAAAAGTGGGGGCAAGGGGTAAGAAAAAAAAAAAAAAAAAGAGTGAATGAGCAAGCAAGGCAGACAAAAAGAAAGATTAATGTTAGGATGGAGATATAGGGGTTGAAGAAAGAGTGAAAACAGGAAGTGAGAAAATGTACAGTAGGTGGGAAAGAGAGAATATGCAATCATAAAAAGAGGAAAGCAAAAAAAACAATAAATTAAGGAGTACGGGAAAATGTCATTCCTCGTTTTCCACTTTCGGTCCATGAGTCAGACAGACAGACAGACAGACAGTACAGTACAGTACAGACAGACAGACAGTACAGTACAGTACAGCAGTTGTCACATGTCTGTCAGCTTCATGGAGCTCAATAACATCATGTCATCATTTTATCTTCTCATTTCATTTGACTGTTTCAGGAAAGAGAAAAAAAAACTGTGATGGTAGCAAGCAGAAGATTGAGTTCACGTTTAAAACAGGACATTCTGCCCTGCAGCATGCTGGGAGAAAAGGGGAGGTGTGGCCTCCAGGCTCGTTACTGCATCAGGGGTGAGGAGAAATACAGCTCTCATAAATGGGAGAGCGAGAGAGCGAGAGAGAGAGAGAGAGAGGGATGTGGGATGAAGGGAGTGGAGAAACAAATGGCCCAGCCTAAAGAGATAGCACTCAATCAATCATCCTCAAACAAAAGCAGTGCTACCCAGGAGAGTGTTTAAGGAGTGCTTATTTAATTAAAAGTCGCTCACGTAGACTATTTATGTCCCCTCCAGCCTGCAGCATTAACCTTCGGGGGCTGAGACGAGTGAAGGAACGGCAGAGTCTTGCAGGGTTACATTACTTGTCCAATCACATTGTTTTAAAGCTTGCTATTAGTCCCATTGTCTCGCTTATACTGTACTGCTCTGTGTTTCTGTCTAAGCGTTGCACGATTTGTAAGTCATTTTTGCTGAAAATGTGTTCAAAGAAAATGCAAATAATTTCCTTGTTCCACCAAAAGCATGCATATCGTTATTTCTTAAAGCTACTGATCACTCTTTAATGCATCTTCTTGTATTTCATATACTCTGTTTTTCTAATCATGTCTGACCGGATGTGCAGCCCACTATTGTTAGGTTACCTTAAAGTTTGACACACATGATGCACAGTTATTTATACTCATTCTCTAATTCACCTTATCACTTGTCCTATTCCACTATACCACTTTTCCTATACAGGGTTGCAGGAGGTCTGGAGTCTATCAGGGCAGGGCAGGGCACAGAAGTACACACTCATACACTCACTCATACACTAATATTTGGAAAGGCAAATTAGCTTAATCTGCATGTCTTTCTCCAGAGTACCTGGAGAAACCCACCAAGCACGAGCAGAACATGCACACAAGTCATGCACACAAACCCGACACGAAACCTCAAACCCTGGTCATATTGCTAACCACTACTCCACTGATTTTTTAAAAATTAATTAGGTTAATATAACAGGTGGCACGGTGGTGTAGTGGTTAGCACTGTCGCCTTGCACCTCCAGTGTCCGGGTTCGATTCCAGCCAGGCTTGATTCCCGTCTCTGTGTGCATGGAGTTTGCATGTTCTACCTGTACTTGGTTGGTTTCCTCCGGGTACTCCGGTTTCCTCCCACAGTCCAAAGACCTCCAGATTAGGCTAATTGGTGTTCCCAAATGGCTCATAGTGTGTGAGTGAGTGAGTAAGTGTGTGTGCCCTGCGATGGATTTGTACCCCGCCCCATGCCCCAAGCCTCCTGGAATAGGCTCCAGGTCCCCGCGACCCTGAATACAGGATACAGCAGTATAGTGAGTGAGTTAATAATATAACAATTAACAGCCAAACACTGTCTAATTTACTTTTATATTGAAAGTCCTTTTTTTTCAATTGCTGTATAAATCTTATTTCTTTTCTCACTCTTCATCTATCCCGCTTCATCCTGTATAGAGGGTCGCAGGCGGCCTGGAGCCTATCCCAGGACCCTGAACAGGGTGCCAATCCATTGCAGAGCACACGCACAGGCACACACACACTCCAGGCACTTTGGGAATGGCAGTTATCCTAATCCGCATGGCTTTGGACTATGGGAGGAAACTGGAGTCCCCGAAGGAAACCCACAAAGCACAGAGAGAACATGCAAACCCATGCACACAGATCTGAAGCAGGAAGCGACAGTACAGGGTTAGGGTTAGGGTTAGATTTGATTTTGAAAGCAGAAACTAAATACTGCAAATGAAGCAACAAAAAAATATTTTAGAAAGTTTAGAAAGTACTGTAAATGTAAATGTAACTCAGAGAAACATGATTGTGCTGCTGCTGCATGATTGACTGACTGAATGACTGCTAAGATTTAAAGGTAAACCCATCCTTCCCTCTCTCATTCTCTCTCTGATGAACACACACAAACACATACTGTACACGCAACTACACGGTTTTATTTACCAACTGTATTTGTTAGCATTTCTATCATTATTTTTGTCAGAAAATTTTTGTACTAACAGTTTATTCTTCCTCTCGGTTTCTCTTGCACTTGGTGTTGGTTTGCATGTCTTAGTTTGTATATAGTAAAGTATAGAGGTAAAATCACCTCGAAAAAACAGAATGAATAAAATTGAAATTAAAATGAAAATATTAAATAATAAAAAAAAATTGCTCTGTTTAATATCAACCTTATTCTTTTTGATATGTGTCGTTATGGAACCGGGTCTATGACTTCGATACTCTGATACTCTAATATCATGTATCAATATACTGTAGTATTGCATCGTGATCAGACAATTCAGAAAATGTACATACCTGAAGTGAATTATAAGATTAATCCTTTTTAGTAAACAATAACCATTATAAAGTTTAGTTGTTGTTGTTGTTAAAAATAGAGGAATACTTTTCATGTCTAACAAGTATTAATTATAAAACTGTAACAAATGTCATGGCAACTCTTTTTTTTTTTCAAAATGTATTTTTTTTTTATATATTTATGATTTATACATATTTCCTCACACTTTCTGAAAGTGGTGTTTTTTTTTTTTTTTTTTTAATTCTGTAAAGCTGCTTTGTGACAACATCCATTGTTCAAGGATGAATAAAACTATGCATTGTGGGAGGTGATCTCTATCTGCTCTCACATCAGTACTTAAGGTTTGTTAATGCACTGGTGTTGCTCAGCCACTGGAGCTCTCAGGCTTAGATGCTGACTTTGTCACACAACATATGTTTGCACCTTCTGTACACGCAGCGTGCACTCTTGGCCATCTGCACAAGCCCTGTGTATCTGTTTTCTGCTTTTTGCACTATTGTACAGTATGGATACGACACAACTGTAAGTATTTATTCAGTGCTCCAAATACACATATCTGTACCTCTGTTTGGATCAGGTTTTTGCCTATGCTCCCAGAAACACTGGAAAGCAGTGGAAGAAAAAAACAGAGGTAGAAAATCTGCTGTTTTTGTGGTATGTGAACTCGCCTGATCATCACCAACAGTACATCACTCCAGTGTGTAATTGGTCTCAATTAGAGGTGTGCGTGGGACTTTGAGATCCTAATCATATTCTGCTGTTCATGTAATTATATCTATATATTTGTCTGCTTGCAATATTTTTGAATGAATTTAGCTAGTGCTACGTATTTCTCACAATATAAACCAGTGAGTGGTTTATTTTGGTCCACAACAGCCTGACCAGACACCTGCTAAAGATTCTGTTAACACATCATGCAGTGCCACATGTTTGTGTTAATGTCCATGGGCTTTGGTTGTACTGTGCTGTGCTAAATGTTTAACATTCATATTCATTAATTGCTTTTATCTATTAATATTATTAATATTATTATAATTTTTTATTATTATTTATTTAGTTATTTGTTTGTTTGTTTGTTTGTTTATTTATTTGAGTTCCAAATATGCAACTCTACTCTCAGTTTCCAGGCTCAACATTTATGGCCATTTTTTTTTTATATTTGTTTGTTTGTTTGTTAATTAACAGGACAGATCTGATTTCTATCAATTCTCCTGTAACTTTGTTTTACTGTATTTTAATCTAACTCTATGTATTCTTATTTAATGGTTTTCCAAATCTTGAGAAGCCCTTGGGGGGGCTTTTTACTTTTGCTGCTTTATGTGTTCCAGAATTACTCAGAGGTGTAAAAGTGACAACTTCTAAAACATTCATACTTGTATGAATCTCTCCTTTTATTTTCGTTCTTTTTTTCAGGACAACAAGAGAATTGCCCCGTGGGGACCGTTGGGGTTCAGCGGCAAGTGGAATAGAGCTATTTGATCCAAATATGTAAATGCTGTAGTGTCTGGGACGCCCAGCGCTTCACTCCTCCTGAGTACACTTTAGCATTTAGGCACACTCAAACAAATCTGTAAATTGTACAGTGAAAAAGAGAAAGAAGGAAAAAGAGTGGAATCTCTTAGGGGGAAGAATCGACAGCTAGACATGGAAGTGGTAAATCTAACACTTTTTTTCCCAGAGGCCTAAGAAATGAACAGCTGCGGCATCGGGCTTAAGCGCTGCGGTAATTGCGCGAGGCTCCTCAAACGTATTCGCACCTCACGCCGGCCTGTTAGGCTAACACACGTGTGCTAGCTAATGCATTCAGAGTGCATGCTCGCTTCTAGCGCCTGGACTCAACACACACACACACACACACACATACACACAAACTCAGTGTACGAACACACCCATGCACAACCCCTGACGCATGACTGCATTCCAACCGTAGCACCAAGACAAGAATTTGTTCTGTCATCCATCAACACGTTCTCACAACATGCAGCTGTTGTCTTGCATTGCCTTTATTCTTATTTTATCACAATTCAAAGTCAATTTAAAAAAATAATAAAGAGTCTGCTGAGGCCTGACTTTAGATAGTTCCAGTGTTCAAAGGTGCTAAGATTCTTCCCGGATTACCCAGTGTGTTCACACACGCTAGGCTCCTCAAAATTAACACATGTAGGCTTGTGAATGTGTGTGTGAACTTGTTTCTACCACTGCTCGGTGGATGTTCATTTTGAATATCGGAAAGCGAAAAGCATGCGCGCGCTAAAAAAATCTCGGTTCCCCAAAGTGTTATGAAAGTCTCACATTCCACCACTGTTCCATTTGGTTCTCACGTGACTTAATCCAGGTCTCAAGCACGTGACCAACTTAATGAGTCCTAACTTGTTTATTTCTGGGGACATCTCAACTCATACTAACTTTATTGGCATCATGGTGATGAAGCCTCGGCTTCCAGGGCTGTACAGAAACGTGCATGACATAACATTCATAGTGTGATAATATATCTTTTCATGTATGATAAAGTAGGAAAATTTGATTAAGAAAGGAGATAAAATTAGATGTATATATCGGCATAACAATTAAAACAAACAAAGGGCTGGAACTGTGAAATTAGAGTGAATGAGGAGTGTGTGTCTGTTCTTTTGATTTTATGTCATATATATATAACTTCAATATATACTGTATACCTCAATAAACTTCATAAAATCAAAAGAACAAAGTAACAGATACCTACAGTATATATGTAAATATACTGCCATAAACTGCAATAAAAATAAAAAAATAAAAAAATAAATAAAATATATATACATATACAAATATATATATATACAAATATATATATATACAAATATATATATATAATTTTTTTTTCTTCTTTTTTTTTAAAGGCCATATTAAAGGAATTATTACGTTACCTCTTTTACGTCTCCAATGGTTAGCTGGGTTTAATGTTTGAATGAATGATTCTTTTGAGAAACAGGATTCTGCCTATGATGTACTAGTGTAGTGTATATTGTATGCATGCCAGGACTCTACCTCTTTTAACAGGTAGCACATTTTCAGATCGTGTTCTCTCAGCCTCCTCAAGTTCTCCTGTGTCGGTTTGTCATTCTGCATTTTGTTAAGACATTGTTGTTTCTTGATTTGACCCGAAATGGCTTTTTTTCACATCCAGGGAAGGTGAACTTACTAACTAACTTACTAACTAATTAACTAACTAACCATGCTTTCTTCCGAGAAATGTGAAGCTGTAGATCAGGATGAGCATCACAGAGCAATGCACGTAATACACTCAGAGGAAAGCGGTATTCATGAACCTTCTTCCGTATACAGCACGTACATGAGGCAGGGATCATACATATTTCCACGATATACATCATGTGCGAACAGAATTGGCTAGTGTTACCGTGATTGACAGGAGAACGAGAAGAGGCTACCCGTTCCACCCAGAGGTTGAGGATTCCTGTGGCGTAGTTGGGACTCAAACATAGGATCTCTCAATGATATGGTGTCACTTTGATGATACATGATGATCTGCCTTTTATAACACCTTTCATAACACTTCATTTTAACCTGTTGTGTAATTTCATCTTTCGCAGTAGTCAGTATAATTTGTCTTTTGCTGCAGGCATATCCATCTGTCCGTTCTGTTTTTAGGGCCTTCACACTTCAAAAACAGCTTCCTGCGTTACTGTCAAGCACTGTGTGTTGATTTAAACGGCCACCATTATGTGGGTTTTAACCAAAGAGAAAATGTTGATATATCTCTGGTTTAATGAATAGAGCTTTTCGGTTTTAACTTCAAAGACAGTAATCAAGTGCTGTGTGTGTGTGTGTGTGTGTGTGTGTGTGTGTGTGTGTGTGTGTGTGTGTGTGTGTGTGTGTGTGTGTGT
>JAQQZT010000011.1:18808326-18820726 GCA_030068275.1 Clarias platycephalus | reverse complement strand
ATAGGGGGTGGTTCAGGCATAGAAGCTTGAAATACTTTACTGGGTGGGTATTGGAAGGGGTGTGTGTATGTGTCTGGAGAAAACCAATAAAATAGCCTACCTTGAGGGAGCAAGCAGGGAAGTGAAAGTGTGCCATGGACTCTTTCATCCCCCAGGGATACATCATCTGAATTAAGTTTGTTCTCTTTATGTGCCATTTATTCCTTTGTGTGATTTGGACTGTCATTCTGTCCTTCTTATCCTTTTACGTTTATAGTTTCATCAGTCTTTCCATCAGTCACTCTCATAGGGTTTGCCTTGCGTATTGTTTGTTCTGTGCTTGTTTTGGGTTGATGATGTATGACGTGATTAAAAATGCTAAAGAGTCATAGTGTGTTAGCTTCATGTTAGATTCTTATTCTTTCAGAGTCTTGTATATATTTGAGTGTGTATACACTGATCAGCCATAACATTAAAACCACCTCCTTACTATAGTTTACATCCCCTTTTTTCCCCAGAAAAGCTCTGAGCTACGTACAGTATGGAAGCATGGACTCCACAAGACGTCTGAAGGTGTGCTGTGGAATTTGGACACCAAGACATTAGCAGCAGCTCCTTAGCTTTTATAAGTTGTGAGGTGGGGCCTCCATGGATCAGACTTGATTGATCGGATTGAGACATGCGGTATTTGGAAGACAACACCTTGAACTCTTTGTAATGTCTTCTTAAACCATTCCTGAAAAAGAAAAACAATTGCTATGTGGTAGGCTGCCAAAAGACCCCAGTGGATAAAACAGTTTCTATAAAGAGGTGTACTTGGACTGCAACAATGTTTAGGAAGGTGGTGCATGTCAAAGTAACATCCATATGAATTTCAGAACCCAAAGATTCCCAGCAGAACGTCGCCCAGGCACATTTGCAACAAGACAAGCAATGTTATTCACTTCACCTGAGTTTCATTAGTGTTTCTTTCTTCCTTTATCGTTGATTTAAGCTTTGTTCTTGTGCTCGTGCTACATCATGATCTCTGTATTTTGAAAACAATGTTTTTGAATAATCAAATGAAGAACCTCTTTATGCTGTTTCAAGTTAATTTATGTGCATGCCTTTGTGGTCATAAAGCATGAGAGCAGTAAAAAGTGAAGTTGGAAAACGGTCATGTAAAATTTATTCTTCTTTTTTTTTGTACATGAAGTCACACAAATGTTAGAATGGAAAGGGCAAATGCTAAAACATGAAAACATTCCAGTATATGTGACCTTTAAAACAGGTACATATTTATTTCTTACTCATTAACACTGTGGGTTTGGTCTTTGTATGATGCCTTTGGTTTAGTTAATATTTCTCTCTTAAAATAGGGTTGAATTGCTCCATGCTTTTCAGTTTATTTGTCTGGTTTATTGATTATGGTTTACAGTGCTGAATAAAAACAACACTGGAGTTCATTAAGGGCAAAAGCAAATTAGCAACATCTGGCATTTATTTTTTCACCTCCAGATGGAGATTCTCTTCCGGATGAAGTTCCTTCAGTTATTAAAGACCTGCACACACAAAAGCTGACCTTCGTCCAGTAATGGAGTAAGGATCCTTAAGCAGATGAGTCACCTTAACAATAAATTCTTTTGCAGACTGTTACACATTGTCTTGTAGCTAAAATTAAAAAAAAAAACTATTTTTTATTTTGCATTAAGGACTTCATAAAAATTATATCTCTGCGTGTAAATTTTGTAATAATGTATTTTTGTCATTTTTATGAGCAACATTTCCATTCAATTATTATTGTGTGATGATAAAGCACTTGGTTCTACAAAAGCCCAATATAATTCACTTTCACTTGTTCACAGCAAATAGTCTGATATGGGTGGCAAAAACAGAACATTATGCCCATGTCTTTTCTTTCTGAAAGACGTAGTTAGGTTAATAAACTTAACAAACCACTCAGATCGTTAGGATCGAAATAGTAGAAATACCAAGGGTTCACACAAAACAAGGGGAGTCCGCTTTTAGCTACAGTATTATGCTGCCCGCGGTTGGAACCAGCTTCCAGAAGAGATCAGATGTGCTAAAACATTAGTCACATTTAAATCTAGACTTAAAACTCATCTGTTTATCTGTGCATTTATTGAATGAGCATTGTGCTACGTCCGAACTGACTGCACTGTATTTTATGTTTCTTATATTTGTAACTGCTTATTTTGATTCTAAAACAAATTTTAAGTAGTTTTTAAAAGGGTCACTACAAACTGTTTTTATTTTTATTTTAAATCAAATTTTAATAAGTTTTATTGCTATTAATTTCTACTGATGATTTTCTTCTCTTTTATGTAAAGCACTTTGAATTACCATTGTGTATGAAATCTGCTATACAAATAAACTTGCCTTGCCTTGCCTTAACGCACTAATACAGCCATGTCTGCTGAATAGGCCAAATGAAGATAAAAAATACATAGTAAAAATGTCCTTTGAATGAAAATTGTATATTCATGTTTATAAAAGTTGAATTGTTATTCTTTAAATAATGTTCCATTTGAGGATTGTGCTTAAATGATTGAGAAAAAAACCTGGAATAGTCAATAATGCTGGAGGAAGTGGATTCTTCTCACATCAACACCATTTCCCAGGATCCCTGTGACAACAGCAAAATGTAAATCATATATATACACACATATACACACAGTATATCAGTTTTAAGATGTACACATGACCTAGATTCACAGTCATAGACATCTGATGAGACACAACGTTTTAAAATCACCTACACCTTTATATTACCCAGATTAGCATCAGTTCTATGAGTCTCAGTCGGTGATTTCATGACACTACTAATCCTTAAGAACTGACCAAATGTATGTGGTCATACTGTATTTGGTTCTTTCACACCCTGTTTTCACACAGATTATAATTTTATAAAATTGCTATTTCTCTTCAATGAGTCTCACTGTGCCCAAAGTAAGGCTCATGAAGTCATGGTTTGGTAAGGTTGGAGTAGAAGAGCTTTAGAAGTCTGCACAGAGCAGAGACCTCAAACCTCCTGAACACCTTTTAGTTAGTGAATGAACTGGAATGAGAGCTGCCCCAGGCCTCCTCTGCAAATTTTGCGTGCAAATCCCCACAGTCATGCTCCAAAATCTAGTAAAAGCCCTCCAAGAAGAGTGAAGGCTATTTTAAAAGCTAATAGAGGACTAAAATTGGAATAGTTCATAATTTAATTTAATTGCCTAATCCTATACCAAATTTGAGCCTTTGCTTTGTTCTTTTAAGTTGTTTATAATAATTAGTTCACTAAACTCTAGATTTGCGTTCAGACCTTTCCATGCTTGACAATTCTGTATGTATATACTGTATCAATGCTTTGATGACAATTAGTTTATAGTCCTTAATCATGATTCTATACATTTAGAATAACCAATAAGTACTATTTGACTATTTTAAGTCAATGTTCTATTGATTTGGTCACCCTAATCATGGGAAGAATACTAATGGCCCTGTCTGGCTCCAGGGGTTTATTATTGCTAGTGGTCAAAAATTGATACTGCAACAAGCAGACATTAGGTAAAGGAATCAGGCTGCCCCATGCTTGCTATATGAACATTTTCATGAGACAAGTAATGACAAGGTTACATTAACAAGTTCAGTTATTTTTGCGTGAATTGGGCTAATTTAAAAATACTACACAGTTGCCAAGATTGCATTATTGCATAAATCGGATATATAATGACTTTCCCCCAAAAAATCATATTATATGTTCACTTAAATTAGCTTTTTGTTTAATTATATTGTACAAACTTTCTTAATAATGCTTGTATGATGGCTAACCAGACCTAGAGAACTCTTATAACGATATGTTTTATTATGGAGACTATGAAGCATTTCTGTTAGTCGATCTGACTATGAATACTGGCCGAATGCCAGAAATTTCAATCTAAATGTTCAAAGATGTTAAAAATCATTTCTATTGTAAGATACTCCAAGATACAGCTAATATAGGGAGAGGGAAAGGGGGGTTATGGAATGGTCAATGTCTGTATGATGGAAATACATCTGCACCACAGTGACCTTGTTTTCCATGCAATGGCTGAGAAAAGGAATAAAAAACATGTCTGTGTTTTCCAGTGTAGATTTTGCTGAAACCTGGCAACCCTTATTAATATGTTAATATCCTAAAAAATAGATTTTTTCAAAAATAGTTGAGCGATGATGAAAGGTACATCCAAAACTGCTGAAATGGTGTATAAACTTTGATAGTCAAATATCTATTACAGGGATATTGATTCTGGTAAACCCACGATATAATTTTCTTGAGGCTAGTGTTACTAATATTGTTGTACCCCACTATATATAAGCCCCTGCTGATATATGTACTTTAAAATAAAATATGTAAACATTTCAACATTAGACTATAGAAATGCATAGATTTGTTAGTGGCCTTGAAGTCATTTGACAAAGTAAAGTATTTTAAAGACTATTTTCAAAAAAATTTAACATGGTAGTAGCTAATGCTTGATAGTGATTTTCAAAACCTGTAATATTACTCTAATATTTACAGTAAGCTTTAAATTTCTGTGAAATATTAGCTGTTGTGATTTTATTTCCAAACGCATTAGAAATATATAGTAACTTACTTTATAAAAAATTTTACATTAAGACAGGAAATACAGTAACAGCTGGAAGAAAATCAAAAGCAATAAATGGCAGAACCATGCAATATAGTCATTCAACAAAATCTTCCTAAAGTCCCTAAATTCACAACACATTTGCAATTCTGCTGAAACGCTAAATACTACTTTTGAGTAAGTATCAGTTTTAAAAATCTTGCTTCTCCATATTTAACAGATAATCCAATATTTTGTCGATTTGCTCTTCTTTCTGCAAGTTGCTCAGTCATGGGGTAATCCTCATTAAACTCCATAATGTTATTTTAGCACCTAGTGGTTAAAGATGGTAACTGCTACAAGCTCTGATAGAGGCCCATTTGGGCAAGAATCACACTGCCCCATGCTTGTGTGAGGAACAGCAGACAGACATTTCATCAGTAAATCAGTAGAGTTAAATATATTATATTCCTACAAGAATTGACAATATAAGTTCAAACAGGCTGACTGTGATATATACAGAATCATTTGTATTGAAAGATATAAGGCAAAAAACATGCAAACCTGCTTAATGATGTTACCCCCAACACAGTTCAAAAAGGGTAGTTCTAAAACCAAGAAATGTACCTGCTGAATGCCTGTATGTGGTCTCCTTTTAACTGTCTATTATAGACTCATACAAAAAAAATATGCCATTAGTAAATTGGAATTCCATTCACTGTGTATTCCCACAAAATGCAGCGTTCCATCGATAGTCTTTGAATCCTTTGCAACCATCAGATAAAGTCGGTACCGAATATAAATTAATGATAAATGAATATCCGATTATGGTGTACATAAACAGTTTGATTTCAAAATTAGATATCTCCGTTGTTGCAGTTTTAATATTTTTTTTCTTTCATAAGCAGCAAGGTTCATGGCTCCTTCTTTATTTGGTTTCTCTTATAGGAGTTGATAACAGCACAATATCATAGAGAACTGGGCCATTTAACATTCATTATATAATGTCCATTATATAAGGTTCATTTGGTCATCAACTAACTCTAGTTGCATTTGTGGTACGTTAAGGTCACAGTACAGTTCATAAAACCTGATTGGAGAATGGGACTAACCAGACATGGCAAACACAATAGCTTTCTGCACATAATACATACTGTATGTATCTGTATACTGTATACCCTCTTGAGTGTTTGAGCATATCTTCTCTCTCTCTGCTTTCTAATTTTCTACTGTAAATATTACAATGTACGGTAGTATGTCAGGTTTTACACCAAATGTCCTTCCTGATGCAGCCCTCCCATTTTATCTAGGCTTGGCACCCCAGCACTGCATCCAGTGGCTATGGATTAGGTACTGGGTGGGAATTGGCCTTCCTCTGGCCTTCCTCATGACAGGTAAGAAACATACCACTGATCATAATGGTATTTTTATGTTAAACAGAACAGAATTTACATACATGTACAATTGTCACTAATTGTAGTCAAATAGAAATTATGTAGATATGTTGCAGGAGGGCATCCATACTTTTTAGAGTGTAGTGGATATATTTTCAATTTTGAACTGATCCCCCTCGGTGTGAACTCCTCAAATGCTAATGGTAAGGAAAGATTTTATCTTACATTACCTTGTATAATGTCACAACATGGCTGACAATGGAAAGGATAAATGTCTCACTTTTTAATTTGATGCTTATGAACTAGTATATGTAAAAAGTTTTTTTTTTTTTTTTAAAGGTGCGTTGCTAATACTGTACAAATATTCTGGACATTTCTCTTTTTTCCAAATTCTATTTGAATCTTCAGCAATTTCCTCGTCATAGAAAAAAAAAACAGTGCGATAGTTACAGCTGTATTGTGTACCAGTCGAATATGGGCAAGGTGTCCCGCCGGTGACGCAAAAAGAGTATTACGTAGGGTGGGCGTGGTAAAGCATTTATTGGTCTTTATTGGTCTTGTGCGTGCCTCGGACGACACTTTTAACACTTGGAGACACGCGCTACGTTTCAGCACCCTGGACAGTTTCTCATTGGTCGTCCTCTAAAGTGTTCTAATCATGTAGAATCCTCATTGCCACCATGTTTAGGATGCTTTTCGGTTCGATTTGTTTTTGTGCCCCAAGAACCAGGAGAATTCTAGAGTGTTCTGCTAAAATTATTTTTCCCCTTTTTTCATGACCTGCATGTGTTTTTCAGATCGCCAGTGGTGACCTGTGGCTTTGGCGCTGTACTATAAACTATGTTTCCTGTGTTTTTGCAATTTGCATATTTTGCAATAATTTAATTTCTATTATCCGCACCATACTTAAGTATTTTTTCAAGAATCACAGTATACCATAATAGGCTAAGACTTAAGTGTGTTCCCGCAGGTGCTTCCCACCATGGGTGTTCCACAGTAGTCCGCGTGCACTGTGCCAAATGGCCCTATCGAGGGCTTTTTTTTTTTTTTTTTTTTTTGAGAAGTGGCTCCTATTGATTAGAGAGCAGAATAAAAGAACAGACTCACGCGCGCAGATCGCGCCTGAGAATTTTGTGTCGCACGTGCTGGTTTCCCCACAGCTAAAGTGATTGTGGCGTGAAACACACAGGCAGGTGCTGCGCGCGTGCGTGCGTGTGCTTCGAATTGTCCATTGATAGAACTATCTAACGTGTGTGGGAATTTGGTTAATTAAAAAAAATGTTTAGTTTGTTAATTTTGTTTCACAAGTGAAATTGACTATGTGTATGTGTTCTAAATTCAGGGAGTGTGAAGCAGGTTAAACGTAAAAGATGCAAAGGCAGATCCATTTCGATTTGATGATTTTTCTTCTGCTTCTGAAGCAAGGAGCCAAGAACATAAAGCTTGGCGAGTAAATAAATGGTGCGGATTAGGGATTTGGGCACGCTTGCCAAAAGCTGTGGGAGTCCCGCTCCTCTCCTGCGGCGCGCGATATCGCACGCACACACATACACACACACAAATAGTTTTGTCTTTTTGCCATAGATTCCTTTGACATTTTTTTACTGTACAGGCCAATTATTATTATTGTTGTTGTTGTTGTTGTTGTTTGTGGTGATAATAATTATAATAATAAAGAAGAACCTGTAGTTTTGATGTGGTAAAGGTGTATATATAAATGTGTTTATATATATATTTTTAAACGTTTTTAAATAAATGCCATATAAAACTAAACCCAGACTCTTCTCTTACGAAAATAAATAAGAACACAATAAACGCGCATTTAAATGCAATTACAATTAAATGACATACAGTTACGTGTTTATAATTATAAAATGATAAAATGATAACAGGTTAAATAACAACATAATGTTATGTTAAACATTTCCCTGTATATTCTACCTACTTATATTGCTTTGAAATAATTAGCGTCTTAAGATTTATTCTAAAAGTGAAAACGTGCTGAAAATTTACTGCAGACATGTCCACATTAATCTTTTGCACAGCTGCTAAGGACTTCTTAATTCTGTCTCAATGTAGTCTTTAGATACAGGCTTTAAACTGGTGCACGGCTACGTTACAGGACTATTTGCATTTCCACGACTAACAAAATGATTATCTGAGTAAATATTTAAATTCCCCACGAACTGCGGCTACTTTGTCAATGCAATGGGAATGCGCCCGACTATTTTAATCCCGCACATTTCCCTGTAAATAGCTTTATACATGATAAAGGCAGGGTTTAGACCCCCACCCACCCAACCGTGTACACACACACACAGAAGTTAGCTGCTGTCGACTACATTTAATTGTCCAGCCCTACCAGCATGCAGACTTCAGCTTTAGCCATCTCCACTTGCCACTGTACAAAAATGATGCAAGTTAGAATTAAAATAAAACATTAATAACAAGCTATGATGAAAAACAAAAATATATCAGATGTTTACGGATTTCCTGGTCAAAGCGTGTCTTCAAGTCTTCTCAGTAGCTGAACCATTTTTTTCTCTATCCATCTTTTTTATTTAAGCAGAAGAAAAAATTTTAAAAGAGGGGAGAAAACCCCAGTGCAAAACAAGAAGGTGCCTCCACTGCTCAACTACCTTCACAATTTAAAGACGCTCTGACAGTGTCATTATTTAAGCCCGTTGCCATGACAACGTGACCCTGATTGGCCAGCGGCGCGCAGAACGTCACCGAATCTGAATTCTGATGCGCGAGGCTCCCGCGACCCACAGCACATACAGCGATTCGAAAAGCGCGAGCGTTTAGCGGGCACCTCCAAGCGCACAGAGAAGACGGAGAATATGTATGTATATGAATATATTCAAAAGGTGAATCAAGATTTTTTTGCAACGAAGTTTGTTTAATTTTTAATCTTTATTTTTTTTCTATTTTTTCGATTCGGTTTTTATGGCTCCTGATGTCTGGATGACTGCAGGTTGCAAAATAACGCACCGGAGCACGAGTGTGCCGGTTGTTCGCTTCTAGTAGTGGAAAGGAAATTCTTAATATTAAAGAAAAAAACTATTTATATTTATCATCCTTGTGATCCTGCCAAGCAGTCAAGCTGCCGGTCCGCGTGGCTCGGCTCGCGGGAAGCTCGACGCGATGATGGTGCACTGCGCCGGGTGCGCGAGGCCCATCCTGGACCGTTTCCTGCTTAACGTACTGGACCGCGCGTGGCATGCCGAGTGTGTGCAGTGCTGCGAGTGCAGCTGCAACCTCACAGAGAAGTGCTTCTCCAGGGATGGCAAACTTTACTGCAAAATTGACTTTTTCAGGTAAACATAATTGACTTTTTTCGCTTATGGTGGTAGCGCGCGTGGCCGTGCTTCTCAGGTAACGCGCGTTTGCAAGGATTTATCTTCATCCCTGTCGTTGTGGATTACTCACAATTTGTGGATTAATTCAGCTAAGTTTTGTGTTGCTGTTCACTAATGACAACTGCTCCACGCATTCACTATTCTCCACGCATTTAGTCAAAATCCATTTGCACGCGCTCTTGAATGATTGTTGTGAATGTTGGCCTATAATATTTCATTCTGTTTTGATGTGTGTTTCTTGTATGAAGGATTTAACATACAATGTCATAAATAAATTAAAATGTGAATTACTTCTACAGAAGCACTGGGAGCTGTGTACAAACTATTTTGTTTTAAATATACGTGAATATTTAAATCAACGACAGCATGTTTCAAATGCAAAGATTTCATTACATTTATGAATGTAGATTTGTTGGTATTCTTTTTTACCTCCCTAACCTCTCTAGATTAGCTATATTGTAAATCTTCAATTATCACAGTTGTTAAAATATTAAAATATATATCCGTGGATGTGAACGCTCAAATACCCCCCACCCCATGTTTGGTGTCTTAGGGTAAAAAAAAAAACTACTCGGTGGTGTTGTTAGGTTATTTGTATAGAGAAAGGTTGAACGTGATCTAGTGTTGTGCATTGTTTTCCCAAACGGCCTTGACCATCACATGTGAATGTGGGGGCCATTAGTTCTAATCACCCCTAATGCGTCCATTTGTTGTGTAAGTAGTGGTTTTGGCCTTTCAGTGGGAGAAATGCATTTGAAAAGAGAGAGAGAGAGAGAGAGAGAGAGAGAGAGAGAGAGAGAGAGAATCCATACCAAAACAAATGGGGCAGATTTCATACATTGGTGTTTAAATAAACTCTGCTCTCCTTTTTGTTCTCCGAATTCACCAAAAAGCAACCAAAATCAATATATACTTGATATATATGGCGTTTTTTGTTTATTTACTTATTTTCCTTGCGATTTCCAGGCAACATTTATTTCCTAACTGTATTTTTCTAAAATATTTGTGAAAAAAAACATGTGTTTGTACAACTCTGTACTACTCATAGTCACATGATATATATAGTAATATAATATATAACAATAATAACGTAAATATGATTGTACATCATGTAAGCTTAGCAGCTTATTTACTTTGTTGGAAAATACAGAATACGCCTTAGGCTTAATTCTCACTTAGTGGGTTAAATATTTTCCATTTCATATTCACTATTCTGTTGCATCTAATGATTAAATTTTCAGTTCGCTTTGTTTTTATTTTACAGTAGTTTTACAAATACTACATATTTGCATATTGCGTGTGTGTGTGTGTGTGTGTGTGTGTGTGTGTGTGTGTTACAGAAGGACAACTGTACCGATCAGTCCGTGCAGTTGTGTGTGCATGCTGTGACGGATTAGCACACGCATAGCCTAAAAGATCAATAAAATAGATTTGAAAAGATAACCGTGCATTAATCTGAGCAAAAGATGTATGATGTGTTTGTTTTTCATATTTTGGGTAATATTTAATATGCTAAAGGATTGAGTTAACCGGGTTGTGTATTTAAAGGTGTCAACTGTCTTTCCACCTCCCACTCGGATTTTCACGGTTTAACATTGTGTCTTGTTAATCCTGTAATATCACCTCATTATGCTCTACTGCATCGGGCTGTAATGCTGATGCTGCTGTTGTTTGTGGATTTATTTTCCTTTAAGATTGACAACACAAAGGCTAGAAAAGAAAATGGCTGGAGAAAGCCTTTGACGTTAAACGACAATTGTGTGCAAAGCGATTAGGCGGTTGATTTAAGATCTGTTCGATTAATCGGGCATTGTTTTACTACATAATACTATTCATTAGTTGTTTTGTTTACTTCTTCTTCTTATTATTATTATTATTATTATTATTATTATTATTATTATTATTTCTGGTAATACACTGGACCACCACGTTTTTATATAAGTATTTTATTTAAAATAAACATACAAAAGCTCATTAATAATAATAATAATAATAATCACTTCTTATGTTTCACATGTTCTGTCTTTATTGCAGGCGTTTTGGCACGAAGTGTGCAGGCTGTTTTCAGGGCATTTCTCCTAGTGACCTGGTGCGCAAGGCGCGAAGTAAAGTATTCCACTTGAACTGCTTCACGTGCATGGTCTGCAACAAGCAGCTGTCCACGGGCGAGGAGCTCTACGTCATCGACGAGAACAAGTTCGTCTGCAAAGAGGACTACGTAAGCGCGAGCGCCATAAGAGAGGTCAACCTCAACTCAGGTGAGTGTTCGTGTGTATGTGTGAGAGAGAGACAGAGACAGAGAGAGAGAGAGGGAGAGAGAGAGGTGATGAAAAAAATAATCTGAAGCTCGCGCACGTTCAGAACCACGGACAGCGTGTATATGTTCTATTACGTCATTATCCCGTTCTAGTACAACGCACCACGTGTCTGTTACAATTATTCAAAGTGACGTTTTTTGTCTTTAACATATTGTGTTAGGAAGAAATATCACCTATAGCCATAACTGGAAAATATACTGCATATAATGCTCAGTTTCAAAAGTTGTTGTTGTCCGTGTTGTTGTTGTTGACGATGATGAAAATGTAAATTAATTAATTTTAAGCTAACTGATGCATTGTTTAAAGTTACATATAAATACTTAAAAATTATGTCAAAATAATAATAATAATAATAATAATATAATATATAAATAAAAACAATAATAATAATACATTATTATTATTATTATTATTATTATGTCTAAATATTATTCAATTCCTTATTACAGAACTTCGTGCCGTATGGTAAACTATGATGTCCAATAAGAGACCCTCTATGATAATTACACTTTAAATATCACATTTTATTATTCTGTTATAATTTCGTGTCCACTTTGCTTTAAACCCACGGCTTTAGTGCATTTTTGGAAAGATTTAATTTTTTTCGAATTATTATTGTTCAAGAAGCAATCCATGTGGAACATCAGTGCAACACAAGTCTTTAGGGGGGAAAGACTATACCTTTGTGTGTGTGTGTGTGTGTGTGTGTGTGTGTGTGTGTGTGTGTGTGTGTGTGTGTGTGTGTGTGTGTGTGT
>JAQQZT010000011.1:18795499-18808226 GCA_030068275.1 Clarias platycephalus | reverse complement strand
TATATTTGTGTGTGTGTGTGTGTGTGTGTGTGTGTGTGTGTGTGTGTGTGTGTGTGTGTGTGTGTGTGGTAGGCTATGCATCGACTGCTATCTTTGTCCTGTTCAAAATGTGCCTGGTTTGTTGTACTGTTTTGTGTTTATGTATGTGCTACTCTAAATGCTGAGTGGGATATTTTGTTTCGATTATAATTCTTGTATAATTTATCCTCACTAAGCTTAAAGCAACGTTTACCAATAGCTCTCGAATCACGTCTACAGTATGTGGATTGTTTATGTCACTGAAAGTACAATATTAAATTCTGTGTATGTTGTCATATTACAATTGCTGACCAATTGGACGCACTATAAACAAAACCAGGCCTGTATGCACTCTCAGGAAATTAAAGAGGAAAAAATAGATAATATAATAGATATATAATATGTAGATAATAAACTGTGCCTTGGCGCTGGGCTGGTCCCTTTATCATTTACCTAGGAATGTGGATATAGGCTAGTGTACCTGTATACATGATTTTAGGCATGCAAATGTAGACTACATGGCGTATTAGATCAATTTCATTTGTTTACGGTGTGTACTTGCATGGCATTTACTGCAACTATCTTAAAAACGTAATCAATTTTAACCATTTGTATAATTTAAAGATATTGTGGTCCGAACGGTTTGTTTTGTCTTTAACATTTGTCTTTAACGCGTAAAGTCCTCAGTGTGTGTAGCTTTTATTCATGCTCATGTCTCGTTTCTCATATTGATAAGCGCCACCACGAGTACACGTGAAGTAGTGACACTGTGCTAATTTCATTCGTTTAGTGCTGTAGGCAAGTATCGTACATAAGGAGAAAAACAATCAATAAGAATTAACTATATACATGTATTGTCGCATAATACGTGGTTCTCATTAATGTTCGACATTTTATGATTATGATCACTATCCAATTTGTGATTGTTATTTATTTTTTAATAGAATAGTAATTTGAACTTTGAATGACCTACAGAAAACCTTGTAAATAATATCAACCCGAACTGCAATATTAACAATTAACTATGAAAATGTTTTAAGAAAATAGATTTTAAGTTTAAAAAAAAAAAAAAAAAAAAACCGCTGCAGCTGGTTTGGGTTCTGTGGGTGAAATGTTCTGAAAATCAAACGACCTCATGCCTCAGATCATTGCATATGATATAGATTGCACATTTGTCTGGTGTGACACATCATGTGGATATATCCTTATGAACTAAATATGGCTTGTGTTAATATGTAGTTTATTGACATTGACATTCTTACAGCATTCTATACAAACGCCTATTCAGAGCAAACAGGTTAGACATTTTTTATATATTACACCAGGTAATTGTCCTTGCCCCACTTTCCGCCCGCCTATAGATTGCATTAAATTTTTAGAATCATTGACTTGCTTTTATATCGTGTGTCACCAGTTGGGGTTCGGGTATTAAAACGGTGGATGGTGGATGCAGTGTACTTTTAAAGCTTTTCTCTAAAGTTTAAAGTAGGGATCCACTTATGTTGACCTATCCTAAGTGAAAGCCTACGAATGAAAGCGAGGTGCAAGTTTCAAACCCTGTTTTTGATAGTGCATGTAGGCCTGCAGTACTCCGTTACTGTATTACATACCGTGTAAAAATCATTTAGGATACTGATGCGTGTTCACACATTTGAAATGTCCACCACGTTTTCCACGTTTAATGTCCCTGTTGTTTGGCTGTGCCTCTTAGTGTCGTCGTGCACCGACCGCAGCCTGTCGCCCGACCTTCCCGAGCCAAATGCGGACGACCCGAAAGAGACGGACAACTCCACGTGCTCGGACAAGGACACCAACACCAACGAAGGCGAGGAGCAGAGCGCGTGTCAGAAGCGCCGCGGCCCGCGCACCACCATCAAGGCCAAACAGCTGGAGACGCTCAAAGCGGCGTTCGTGGCCACGCCGAAACCAACACGCCACATCCGCGAGCAGCTCGCTCAGGAGACCGGCCTCAACATGCGAGTCATCCAGGTAGCTTGTCTTAACGCATATACTGTTAATAAACACGCAGGGGATTCGCCTACTGTAGCCCTTCGGGTCGCTTGGCATTTTGTGTGCGCGCTTAAACGCATCAGTTGATCAAATAATTATAATTATTCTGGGGTTTTTGTTTATTTAAGTCTGTGATTATATGAATATTATATGAGCACCTAAAATCAAAACATGCTAAAGTGCATTTCAACACGAGAATTCAACTAAACGTACGTGGCAACATGTGAACAATATCACATATTTTTAAAAATAAATTCTATTTATGTAGGGAAATAACGTGAATAAATGTATTACGTGTGAAATATGGACGTGTAGAAAAATAAAAGCATAGCATTTCTCATAAGTTATTCCCTAAGCATATTCAGAGCAGGCATGTCTTGTGAGTCTAAAACAAAACAAAAAAAAATTGAGCTAAATAAATTACATATTTACAAATTGCAGGGTTTTCGCAACAACATTACTAACATTGTTGAATTCAGCGTTTTGTCCTGGTTGAAGGCCGTTTTAGTTGCCTTTGATTCTTGTTTATGCCAACTATTTCCGTGCTTTGTTTTCTTTGTGGAACCTGAACTAAAAATGCATCTTTATATAACGTCTGTATTATTAGAATTAGCTTGATGTGGAGAGAATGCACATAAGTTAAAGTTTCTTGTCCAGATGTTTTACTTTTGTTAAATTAACAAAACATAAAAATAAAATAAAAAACTAAAGTAAGCGTATTTACAGTTAACCCTTTATATTGGACTCATATAAATACTTGGAAATGTAAGACTTTTTTCAATCCTTTTTTTTTATCTTCGTGATGTTTAAAAAAAATTAATTGTTGTCTTTTTCTGTTACAAATTAGTTAGTGAAGATAAAATATATATTTTTAAACAAGTAAAGTTAAAGGCACGTTTTTTTAAAGATAAAAAGGTTAAAAAATCTAAAAAAAAAAAATACTTATTCTCTACAAATATTTTTTTCTTGAGGTACTAATGTTAGCACTGACACAATTACCAACTGTTTTGTTTTTTGTTTTTTTTTAAATAAGAGTTTCGTTTAATTTTTTTATATTTAACAGGAAATAAACCTCAGGTCTAATATCTCCTTAGATAAATGATTTTACATCACATTGGCTCTTTAATATGCTTTAATATTAGTATTTTATATAAAGTTAGTTTTATATGACATATGGGCATTTCTTCACATACTGAATCCATTTACCCAAAGAAAATGTGCTTAGACTAATCATTTAACAATGTTAGGAGATTGACCATGTATTACCCCTGAAGGTAAGATAAAATATCTAATCAGATAATATATAAGAACCCTAAGACAACATATGTCAAATTTACTATTTTAATATAAATTCTAGATCGCTGGCACTTATAATAGGTTGCAGGAACAACATCCATAAAACATTATTTTGTATGTGTTACAAAAATCACAACTCATCGTTATGAAAGTGTTTACATTTTTTTTTTTTTTTGCCTGAACACTTGAATGTAATCCACACAGCCAGCTCAGTAATCGGCTTATAATTAATATCAAATTGGACCAAATCTGTATATGGAAAATTCAAGGGGGAAAAATCTAAGGTGAATAGGCAAAACATTGCGGACTACATTTTAATAATGAGCCTAATATTTGAATAGTTGCTTTATGTTAAGAGAGGGTCTGTTTCTTTTTTTTAGTTTGTTTGTTTGTTTTATTTTAACAGTTAAAACTGTCTGCAAAAAGTTTAAGAAAGGTATAAAAGTTTTTCCCTATTGTGCAAAATAATTTATAATACTAGTCATATAATGCATGGTATAATATTTTCAAAAGTAAGTCATTCTCTGGATAATAACTTCATATAACATTCACATACAGGTCAAACCTTAAGCATGTTGATTCAATTATTGAAATATGTATATATTGTACATATAAATATATTTTCAATATCATTGTGCAACTGCTGC
Organism: Clarias platycephalus; assembly: GCA_030068275.1. Lineage (NCBI taxonomy): Eukaryota > Metazoa > Chordata > Actinopteri > Siluriformes > Clariidae > Clarias > Clarias platycephalus. Next base: position 18,804,255 of record JAQQZT010000011.1, on the reverse strand, counting down.
ATGGCAGTCACGACTGATTTTTTCACTTAACACAAACAATTAGAACTTTATCTACTTTACAAAGATTTACTTTACAAACACTAATGAGTTCACATGCTGAGGCACAAAGATAATGTTTTCTTACTTTCAAGCTCATTTCTTGTCTCTCCCCAAGTAAAAAATACACATAAAAATACACTATTGTGTATTTATACTCATACACATCCATTGATTATCACATTGCTTTGGAACTTAATCTTACTTTGGAACTGGATCTTATTTTAAGACAAAATGGCGGTGGCATTTGACCTTTGTTTAATTTTATTGCTGGTTATTGCATTGTTTAATGGTAAATGTGGAGAGGCTGCCTGTGTGGGTGCAGCAGCAGCTTGTGTGTATGTGTGTGTGTAATCCCTAAGCAATGCTCACTCAGGAGGAGGGCAAACATTTCCATAAAAATCTACCCAACAGTTCGGCGCTTGTTCTCAATAAGCAGGTGCTTGCTAAGCATGGTGAGGAATGCTTGAAAGGTTTTAGGTATACGTGCTGGCTATGTGCTTTCTTTCTTTCTTTCTTTCTTTCTTTTATAGTGAGAAAGAAATATGTTGTGGGGTTCTATGTGTGTTCATATTGTTGTGTGTTTGGTTTGTGGTCTTTTTGTAAAATATATAACTATCAACAAAACAATGGGAACCATGTGATTTGCTCTGATGGTTTGTTTTTATTCTGTTCCTTTTTTCTATTTCTCCACTTTCTTTTTCTTTATCAACAGTCTTTATCCTCTTTATTTCCATCTTTTGCCTTTTCTCCGGATTTTGATCTGTGATGTGATTCATTATGCAGTGGCAAAAACATTGTTACACTGCGTTATCGAGAATAACAGTGTCACTTTAAGTTTGACATTTTCGTGCTTTTTTCCTGTTACTTTACTGATGAAAGCTGATTGTATTAAAGTTAGTGCAAATATATACCTAATCCTCTCTGTAAAAATACCACTTTGATATAAATACACATTTTTGACAATTTTTATCAAGATGTTTAAAAGCTTGATCTAACAGATTGTCAGTTGTGGGCAGTGTATCTAACACATTGCCTGTGTGATGTAAAAACCTTTTGACTTGATTTTTTTTTTTATATTGATGTGTTTGATAGTGACACATGTCTAATAAGTCAAAGTGAAAATAATGTAAAATTATATGCTGGAATCAAATGTAAATGAACCAGATACTTCAAAAGCAAGGAGGGTTTTGTCCCACTTTAACAATGTTCACCACTATTTCAAGTACAAGTCTTGAAAGGCTGGACCAGAAAGTTGATTTTCTACCTATAAGAAAGTACTGGTCATTAGAAAATCTTCTCACTGCATCACCCAAAAAAAAAACTACAAAGGTCATCTTATCATTGGAAGATTGTGAGTTTGAATTCCAATGATTCCACAGCCATCTGTGGCCACAAGCCAAGAGAGTAAAAACAACATTATATCATTATGATTGACAGTTATAGCAGTTACCAAGTACCTGTCAATCACAGTGACACCAACCGATTGTCGTCATTTATGATCTTATGTATGTGGAAGAGGGCAGATAGAAATTTCATCTGAGTGTGTTATCTTGCCTTGTGATGTAGAATGAGACTGGCTTCACGTGTCTGGACAGAAGCACAATATAGACTTCATAGTATCCGGCTTGTAGCTGTGGTAGGATGTTGGCTGGTCTGTGGCCACTGGCTGGTGATGAAACAGGGTGGAAAGCAACGGTAAAATAATAATAGTTTTATTTATTTATTACTTACCTCATATGCTCAAAGTGTTGGAAACAGGAAGATTGGGCAATCGTGAGGATATGAGTAACTTTGAAAAAGGCCAAATTGTGATGGCTAGACAACTAGGACAGAGGATATCCATAATCCCAGATCTTGTGGGGTGTTGTCATCATGCAGTTTTTAGTATCAACCAAAAGTGAAACGACAACTGGTAAAGAGACAATAAGGTTATGGACTCCAAGATTCATTGATGCACTTGGGGAAAGAAGGCCCGTTTGTTTTGAGTTACTGAAGAGCTACTGTAGTACAAATTGCTATGATAGAACGGTGTCAGAACACGCAGTGGGCTGTGCGTTACTCAAAACCGGTCTGAGTGCCCATGCCGAACCCTGTCCACCAGCGATGGCACCTGCAATAGGTATATTAGCATTAGAACTGAACCATGAAACAATGGAGGAAGGTGGCCTGGTTTGATCAATCAGAATTTCTTTTGCCTCACCTGGACAACTCCGCGCATTTGCCAGTAAAGGCAGCTTTTGTGGAGTGTTGTCAGTTCAAATGTTCCACGGGGAAACCTTGGGTCCTGGCATTTAAATGTATCTTTGACAAGATCTTTGACAATTACTATCTATATTGTGCATTGTTCCAGACCAAGTCACTCCTTCACGGCATCTTTAACCCTAAAAGCAATGCATCATTTTTCATGATATCATCATGATAATGCCCCTGCCACACTGTAAGCATTGTTCAGGAATGGTTTGAGCAACATTACAAACAGTTAAAATGTCTTGGTGAAAGATACAACAACATACCTTAAGAGGTCTTGTGGAGTCCAGTCCTCGATGGGTCAAAGCTGTTTTGGTTGACACCAGGGTGACCTACATAACATTTTGTAGACAAGCCTTTGATTACAATATGCCATTAAAGCCATGGGCTTTATTGATGGACACAAACTTTATATGCATTTATCTTTTTTTTTTTTTTTTTTAAACAATCTGGAATTTAACATTTAATCAGTTCAGCAGTTTTAACTGGGGAACAATGTAATCATTTAACTCATAACTCATAACCCTAGGCCTATCTATTATTCAATGGAGCAGTCAGTATAAAAATAGTATATAATATATGCTATAAAGTGCTATTAACTCACATTTCAGCATTTTACATTTTTCCCCTATTCTATTACATTTATTTAAATTCCATTTTATTCTATTACTTTTATTTAATTAGTTTGTATACAAATCACCAGACATTTGAATAGGAGTACCTGTACCCCTGCAACAGTGGGCGCAGGCTCACTGAAACTAGACAGGTAAAGAGTGGAAAAAAGAAGAGGTGACATTTTTTTAAATCATTAACTGTGCAGCTTTTGTCCAGTGTAACTTCAGAGCTGACAGTACTGGAACCTGACATAGTCTTCTGCTGTTATAGCCCATCCACATAAGGGTTAGACATTTTGTGAATTCTGTTATGCTTTCGTGCTCACCACAGGAGTTAAGAGTGGCCATTTGAGTTACTGTACCCTTCCTGTCAGTTCAAACCAGCTGGTCATTCTCTTCTGACCTCTCTCATCAACGAGACATTACCTCCTGCAGAACTGCCACTCACTGGATTTTTTGTTTGTTTTAGCACCATTCTGTGTAAACTCTAGAGACTGCTGTGCATGAAAATCTCAGGAGAGCAGCTGATGTTCTTACAGTATATAGTCAAACCAATATGTCGGGCACCAACAACCAAGTCATTGAAATATATATTTTTTATTTTTTATTTATTTCATATAATTTGAAGCTCGTGATGTGTAATCTGCGTGATTTTATCCATTGTGCTGCTGCCACATGATCACTACTAGGATGATTGCATGAAAAAAGCACGGGTACTGGTGGTACATTTTAAAGGAAGCATACTTTTGCTTATCTGTGCTGGGTTGAAACGCAGAAATCACATTCAATGACAATTAATACTGTTCATAGTGTTAGTCTGTGGCTGTAGATGCTGATATTTGGTTTAGCATTTTGTGTTAATATACTGTTAAATTACGACCGGTAAAGTGTTCAGTAAAGGCAAGCTCTAGGATATGTTCCACTTGAATTATTTTAACATAGTAATTAAGGGTGTAAAAAAAAAAAAACATATACAATGAACTGTCAACAGTATTAGCAAGTATTACCATGTTACTATCTTCTATATTTTCAACTCAGGATCGTTAATAAAAATGATTAACTCAGACATTAGGATTCAAATAGAGTGTATATTATGAACGATTTGATATACAGTATATCACATAGCAACGGCAAATTCATAAACAAAAAATGTGTCAGAAAGCATAGTTTTATTTAATGCCGGTTGCATGAGATTGCATAAATTGAATAGAATGGATAACTCTCTTCTCCAGGATAGAACACTTGGGTTACTGCCTTGAATATTGCATGATATATATATAGCATCAAAAACAGTTATTGTGAATATTATAGTGAAGTTGTATGATATTTATAAATGCATTACTTGCATTTAGAAAGTATTTTCTACCTGCATACATTGTTATACTGTGTGTAAATGCATATTCTTGAAATAGAAAGTAATGCCTAGTAGTAAGTATTCATGAATGAGTTTTTCAAAGGCATTTAAAACAAATGAGTTTTTTTTTTCTAATTCTAATAAATCAGTGATATGGACGTACAAATTTACAAAAAGTCTTATTACTCGGTCTACAGTCTGTCTCCTAAGCCTTCTTTATTGTAACCTATTGTCTCTCCATGCATCTCTCTTTTTCCTTTCAGGTGTGGTTTCAGAACAGACGGTCAAAGGAACGTCGAATGAAGCAGCTTAGTGCCCTTGGTGCCCGGCGCCATGCTTTTTTCAGAGGACCAAGGAGGATGAGGCCTCTGGGCAGCAGACTCGATGAGCCTGATCTCCTTGGCCCCGGGGGATACGGCTACTATGGAGGTAAGAAAGGAAAAAAAAAAACTCATTCTATTCATTTTATTTCTTCCCGCTTTATACACACAACCAATTGTCCTTCATACACAGCACAAAAGTGTATTTTTCAGTCAACACTCAAATCATAGACTCCTTGCGTCACCTTGAAATAACAAAAGATTCTCCATCTCTTTACTTTTTCTTTTCTCCATGTCTGTCGCTTACTTATTTTACCACCCCCTTATCCACCTATGACCACCCTCTCATCCTGTCATTTCTCTCTCTATTTTTTATTTCCTATTAAGAAAGTATACTACAGGGATTGTTCGACCCAACGAAATCTAAAAGCACAAATATTTTTCAAGCAGCATCTCTAATCATGTTTTTAGGCACGCAGTCACAATCTGTTCTTTTAAGCACAGTGGATCTATTCAGACGTTTGATTAGGTTTGGTTACTGTTTACGTCGCAAAACAGCCTCACCTGAGAAGACCTTGTCTGGCAAAGAAGCATGTAGTAGCAGCATGAAGTACTCAAGCTGAGAGATGGCAGGTTTACTCATTCTATACAGAATAAATTGGGACGGATCGAGCTACGCCTGCTGGAAAACGAAGTCCGCAGTGGCCCCTTGAAATGCATTCGATTTCGAAATCTAATGCTCGCATGACGTTCAAAATCTGAGAAACTTACATTTATTTATCTGTTGCAAAATCATACATCAAGCCGTGTTTTTTAATTAGTTTGCTTCTATGCAGCAGAATCTAATGTTAATTTGTCAAACCAAAGTGGCATGTAATCTAAAGGCGTAGAATTCCCAGCGCCGCCAGTTATTGACTATTTGTGCTTGTACAGTAAATAAGCCACATTAGCGTGAATTCACGCTGCAAAGCTGGAGGCAACGAAGAGGGGGAATGAATTACTTCAGTTCTGCTTTCTGTTCCCTGTTGCTCAGCAGACAGTGGTGATTCAGACAGACATTTATGGAATGGTAAATGTAAAAGTAATTGTGTTTTTGTTTGGCCTGCAGAGAAACACAGAAATAACCACCAATTTTTTTTTTCTCAAGGTCTCTTCCTTTCTACCTTACCGTAACCCTTTATATTGCAGTAATGTTTACTCCTTCACTCGTTAATAGTTTTTCATTTTAATTTCTTGTCATTTATTCCCTCTCCCGGTTCCCCCATCATTTATTTTTGTTGCATTGTATCAAGACAGTTGAACATCTAAACGCTACGTCTTAAATTTGTTAATCAGAATATCCCTCCATTTCATTAACGTCTTTAAAACACATTCATTGACTTGGCCTCTCCGTTGTCCCTTGTTGATCTCTGGCACCTTCTTAAAGGCTGTTCTATTACTTTATTACCTCAATAGAAGTTTATTCACTGCAGATTTCTGGAGCTGAACTTTCCATATTTTCATTTCCTTTTCAAACCAATGAAAACACACCAAAAAGCCGTTCATGAGTATAAGCAAAAGCAATTACATTCCTCAGCTTTCGTAACTATAACTTTTGATTGGCTATAAATTGGGTTTTGTATTGCCAAATACACACCTATACATGACTGTTAACGTGACCTTACATTTCTGTGCTAGACAGGGACATTTTTCTTTGGTGAAAGGGGATATATGTAGGAGGTTGTAACAACTTCCAGGAAGTAAAATAGCTAATTCTGTTTGTGTGCAATCAAAATATCAGCATGGCATTGTACTGTAAGTTAACCTTCAATATCAAATACAGTCCTTAAATTCTGCTTCAAATATATCTTTTTAATATTGCCTTGCCTAGAAAGCATTACTTCAGAGATTCCTATAAAGTTTAGTTTTTGTGATGCTTTATTTCTTGTTTTCTATATTGTTAAATCCTTTTTTTAGGGTTTATCATAATCCCCATGCTAAGAAGGATAAAAGTACATCTGTACATGCATAAATAATTCATTACATAATAATTTACAACATTATAAGCTGAAAATACTTAGCATTTATAAGTAGCTTTTCCTAGCTCCACTCCAATAATACTAATTTCTACTAGCACAGTTATGTTACTGAGAAGTTTCTATTATCCTCCTGATCGTGGTTGAATACCTTGAAATATTTTTATTATGATTGGATTTTAAAGTATATCTTTATTTGAATATTTTCACAGCATGTCTCTTGGCCAAGCAGAAAATGGATGGATTAAATAATTTGCAGCAGAATAAAGTGTCTGATCTTTTGTTTTTAGGGTTAATCCTGATTGTTAAATTTTAAGACATTTTTTCTTAAAAAATCTAAGTATAATATAGTTTGAATATACAATATGGCAGCTAAGATAATGTAACAAGATTTAATTGATCTTTATATAATTAAATAATATATATAATATGAAAAAAAAAACACAAAAAAAAACTTAGTCATCTGTAGTCACCAGCCACTGTTTTTGATTTTCAGAGTACCAGGGTGATTACTATGGCACAGGTGTCAACTATGACTTCTTCCCTCACGGTCCACCCTCGTCTCAGGCTCAGTCTCCTGCAGAGGCTCCATTCCTGCTCAGCTCAGGCTCCGGAGATGACCAGCGCTTTACAGACGTGATGTCACACGACGACACGCCAAGTCCAGAGTTGCACCCAAACGCACAGGGTGAAGGCGGATTTGGGACAGGACCCAGTCCACCATATCCACTGGCCAACAATGCCAATTACAGTGGGCAAGAGATGGGTGAAAATACTGTATGGTAGGACTGGTTGGGGTTTCTGGACAGATAAATACGGGGCAAAATGGGATGCGGTGCAGGACACAAGACTGAAGGTTTAGCACCAGAAACTCACCCAATCCCCTAAGAAATCCCACAAACCCCACTTGCTCTATTTGCTCGATTTTCTAGAGGTGCTCTTCTGAGCAGGATGAAAATATTTCTCAAGGTCATGACATACGGGACACAAAAATGTCATGTGGCTGAAATACTGCAAGGACGTCATGTTCTTTGTTTCCTTACATCTCATTCACTTTCTACAGCCTAACAGACCAATTACATACACTGGAGTTCTTTCTGTCGCCATTGGTTTTTGCATGGACTCAGTTTTATGGTATGGCATCATACATATTAGTGGTCTGTTAGCTTTGTCCAATTTTACTTTTGTTTTTATTTACAGACTAGCAAAGGCTGTTGTTGGTCCTTGTGCAAATGGTTAAAAACAAGGAAGTGAATTTGTTCAGAAATTGAGAAAAATTTGGGAATGGGATAGTGAACTTTTAGACCTCAGATCATTCAACTTGTTTTTTTGTTTTGTTTTTTTGTCCAGGATCATCCCAATCGACCACTTTTTTCCCCATGTTCTAAAACTCTGATCTGTTTTCATTCATTGAAAAACAATAAACATTTTGATTAACACAGAGTTTGATTTCAACCTAGTTATGGTTTCAAAAGTTCAACATGCAAAGTATCTACTAGCCATTTTTCCTTCTTTTTTCTAACCTCTTGGGTCATACGATCCATACATTTAGTCGACTTCATCAGTATGCATTCAATGAATTTTAACTTATTAGACCTGTGGTTACCACTCATTGTAAGTAGCATGATTGGCCAGATAAATGGCATTTACAAGGAATAGTGGTGCAGCCTCACAGCTCCAGAGCCTTTGCTTTGATCCTGATTCTATCCTGCGTGTGTTCCCACCACAAACCCAATTGTCCTGGGATTGGTTCAAGCATGATCAGGATGAAGTGGTTGATGATGATAAATGAATGTCATAATCTAAATATCACATCAGATTATCAGCTTGTGTTAAATTATTACAAAAGTATAGTAGGTGCAAATTTGCTAGACATAGCTGAAGGCAATTTTTGAAAATAGGATCTGTCTATGCCAGAGTTTTGAACTTGTACATTAAAAAAAACTGACAAATGGTATTTTGCTGAGAACAAAAATAATTGAAAAAAAGGTTACACTTAACTATTCTAAAAAAAAAAATCTTATGTGTTAAAATGTGTTTAATAACGCTTTCGTTCTATTTCATGTAGCCCACCGGCTTATAAGTGGTTTGCACATGATCGCACTTTTGCTGTGGTGTATGGCGCATACTGTTACTGGAGGTCACAGAGTGATTTTCTATATATATA
>JAQQZT010000011.1:18750473-18764893 GCA_030068275.1 Clarias platycephalus | reverse complement strand
GTCATATGTAAATAATATGCGGCCCGTGAGACTTGAACTTGGACATAGTGCGGCCCACTGCAAAAAAAGGTTGAGAATCACTGCTTTAAACTAGCTTTATTAAATTGCTGATCAGAACTCGATCTTTCAATGATATCCGTCCGTCCACTGAAATAACAGCACTAAAGGTGATATACTGTAAGTGAATTTTAAAGCGCTGTAGTCATTTTAAGACAAACCCCAATTTATGTTTTATATTTCTCATCTTTGATTCACACTGACGATGAAAGAAGTAAACTTAACATAAACAAGGGGCAAGATACTCAAAAAATCTGTGTGTGTGTGTGTGTGTGTGTATTTGTCACTGTTACCGGTGTCTCAGTAGGAGCCTTAGGCACTGATTCAACTACCCCACCATCAGGGACAATTTCCTTCTGCTCCTCTTCTGCCACCTCCAACCTGTGATAACACATTCACAAGGTCAATAATCTAATAATCTAATCTCGCTTTCCCTCAGTCTAACTTTTTTCTCCTTTGTCTTCAACACTCTTAGAAGAGTAAGTCTATATACAATTTCTCTAGCAATAAACAATCACATTTGAAAAATGATTACTTAAACTGACAGTGCTTGCCAAAAAAGTCAGCTTTAGAATTATTAAAACCATTGCTGGGCCTCCGAGTGGCGCAGTGGTAAAGTGCTCGCCCTATCATCCAGAGATCGCTGGTTCGGTTCCCGGGTTACCTCTCACAGCCGGAGGTCTAGAGAGCTGATTGGCCGAGCTCTCTCAGAGGGGAGGGATTAGTGCTCCCACATTAATCAGCTCCCACATTAATCAGCTCTACAGCCAATCAGGGGCGTCTGTGAGCTCACGCATGCAGAAGGAGCGGATAGCGCTGTCCTCCGAGTGCGTTACGCAGCCCAACGGTCCGTGAGCGAGCAGTTCGAAAAGATGTGGTCGGCTGGCGTCACATAGTTCAGAGGAAACACATGATAGTTTACGGCCCTCCCGGCTGAGTAGTAGTAGCCTTAATGTGGGAGCTTGGGGAGGAATTGGACAAAACTAAATTAGGGAAAAAATTGGAGGGGGGGGGGAAATAAATAAAAAAAACATTGCTAAAGTCAGGTGGAAACTGTATAAAAACTGGTTCTTATGGTTAATCAATAACCTCAATTCACACTAGATGAATTTACATTGACTCCAACACTAATAAGGGGAATAAAAGCACAATCAGAATAAAGATGCATCTATGTAAACACCTGACTAGTTTAAACCAATCTTACCCGATCAGAATGAATTTTCAATTGGAAGGAACGCGGCGGTATAAACCTTTGATAATCCTTTCAATAGATAAATATTAGACATGAAAACATGATGTTTTTAACCTTTTTACCCACATGGGGGTAAACTTTAGGCAAAATGATGAGATTCTAGGAAAGAAAATCTGCGTCCTTTCCCACTCAGTTCGAAAAGATGTGGTCGGCTGGCATCACGTGGTTCAGACGAAACACGTGATAGTCTTCGGCCCTCCTGACTGACTGGTAGTAGAAGCCTTAATGTAAGAGCCCCCTAGTGACGAGCAGGAATTGGACACGACTGAATTAGAGAGAAAATCGGTGGGGGGGGGGGGGACATTTTTTATTGAGTGTTAGCTGTACTGGTTTTGCCTTAATTTAGTGTAGACCCTGACTTCAGTGGAAGTTTAATAGTGTTTTACAAACTACACACATTTAGTGAAATGCTAGTGGGTAAATGAAAGAAATGCCTTTCTTCTAGAATGGCTTTCAAACAATTGGTTATCTAGGAGGTGGTGTGTGACTGTACATTTAGTAATTTTGGTGACCCCATTTTCTGCATATCTATAGCTGTGATCCATGGAGAATTTATTTCTTATTTAGTGCACAGGTTTTATAAACAAGATGGTGACCTTGATATTGAGCAGTGAAGAACATGCTTAACTCCATAATTACACTTAAATTAGTTCATTAAATGTGCACATCAGTTGTCACAGCAAGACATAAGGACATACAGTAAAAGAAATCTTAGGTCTGTTTGATTTTAGGTTGGCCAGCATTAAAAATAAACTATCACTTTAGCAAATACCTGACCTTGAAAAGACACTGTGTCAGAGGGAAGCTTCTTTTTTTTTTTTTGCTTTTGTTATAATGAGAGTTAAAGACCTGTTTATTTTGTCTGGCCGGCTATCCACCGCCTTTGCCTCCTCTTCCTCTCGGACTCGCTTCCTCCGCCTGTGCTCACTACTACGGGTGCGTGTGGAGACTGGTGTGTCTATCTCTGCAAAGAGAAAGAAAGCAAAAGATACAACGTTTACGGGTTCATACAAACATGTACAGTGCCTATTCAATCCACAGTACTAGCTTCATGATTTACTTTGATCGTCAGAATATTTTTAACTGTTCATGAATGATTGTGTTCATGAATACAGTTCCCACAGACAGATTCATCACTTCTGCAAGTTGGCGACAATATATCCATCAATTTTAAAGGAATAGGTGTTCGACTCACTGTATGTTCACAGAAACAACTGCAGTGGGCTTTGAGCCACCTTGGCTGGGAACGTTATTCATATAGCCTTCTTAAAAATTCTAATGGTTTGAGCATCTCATCACTCTTTCTGGACTCTCATACTGTTCTTGAGGTGTTCTGTAAATATCTATTAGTTTTTTTTCATGAGACATTTCATCACAAGTCCCACTTTGACTCCTCGTACTGTACATACCTTCAGTTACTTTATGATGCTTGTTGACCACAGTAACCTCCTCCTGTGGAAAAACAAATGGAGAAGGTGAGCCGAAATGTGTTGCATGAAAAATGTATGTAAATTCAAAAAGACAATGGGAGGAAACCCACAGTCCAGGAGAACCTGGAGGAAACTAACAAAACACGGAGAAAACATGCAAACTACATGCACACAGACCCTGAGGTGGGAATCGAACCCAGGACCTGGAGGTGCAAGGCGACAGTGCTAACCAATAAGCCGCCGTGCCACAATCATCCATGACATAGAGCTCTATAACTCTTGAACTTTCTGCTCAAAGAACATATTAGACCCAAGCTGTCATTATTTATAGGTTAACTTGTTTTGAGTTCCTCAGGTTTGGATTAAAACTAATAAATAACAACTATAATAGTGATTGGTTTAGAACTACTACTTTAAATAATACTGTGTGCTTAAAAGCTTGTTTTTTTTCCACAAATAATGCAAGAAGGTCATTAACATGACAGTCACAGATCACTGATCAAAAATGACAGAATGAACTTTTTAAAAAGAAACATACAGTAATGTTAAGAGAGGTCTCCTCCGATTCCTCCACATGATCCTCCACAATATCTCCATTTTGCCCATTATCCTCTGCATGGCCACCTTCAGGGGCATCTACTACATTTAAAAAAAAAAAAACATACAAGTAATGGTAAAGCATTAACAAGTAAACATATTATTGTTTATGTAATAAAAACATAAAGCAATTATGGTTGTGTTGTCATATTTGCACTGCACAGTACAGATGGTGATTTTAAGGAAGGTTAATTTACTGTATAGATTTGAACCCAGACAGAATCTGGTCCTAGCTTACAAGAACACATGCCAGTTAGCATCTACGCCACAGCGTTCGAATTCCTGCCGTGTACAGTTTAGTGTTTCACCAGCTTTCAACCGGTCAGCTAATTAGGAAGGCATTATTTTGCTGAATCGGGTGTCTAAGAACAGACAAGAACTAAAACAACGTGCTGTGTCAGGAACTACAAGTGCCTCTGTGATACACTCGAGCCACAGCTTTACCAATTATTTTACTAATAATTTTGGTGACAGATATGAATAATCATAAGTTTCACTGGAGACATGTTTGGAGGATTAAAAAGACAGAACACCCAAAGTTATTAGCTAAACCAAATACTTAATGGATGCTGCTTTAAAACCTAGCCTTAGCAAACATGCTAACAAGCTAGTGTTTGTTACTTGGTAACTTTCTTTCTTAGCATCTTAGATTTAGGAAGTTTTTCATAGAAGCAAAAGGATTTAGTTTTTGGTTTTTTTGGTTGTTGAGCATATTTTCCCTTAGAAAAAAAATATTGTTTTATAATTTGTATGTGAAAATGTTTGAGCCAGTAGTCACAGTTTCTTCACAAATTGCCGTGTCATGGCTCCATATGTAAATAACTAATCTGCGAAATTAGGAATTATGGATTGTATCCAAGTATCTACCGTTCAGTGGGCTAGTGGTGAGTTTATAAGCCACTTTGGTCCTCTGGTAGGGGCCACCGATTCCCTCTACCTCCCAAAACATGTCCACGTCAGCAGGGTACCGATCCAGGTAACGCCTACACACTGCAGGGAGAGGGAGAGAGACATTTACATTTAGGAATTTGGCTGACACTCTTATCCAGAGCGACTTACACTCAGTGCTTTGACATTTCCATAATTAAAATATCTCCTTACACTGGTTCACCAGGTTACTAACTGGGTACTTCTAGTCACATTGTTGAGAAGGATTTTCTTTTATCTAAACCCAATAGAAAACCTCTGGAAAATCCTTGGCGACAAAGTTATGGACAAAAAACCCACTACAGTCACCAAACTGTGGAAGAGACTGGAAGAAGTGTGGACCAAAATCACTTCAGATCAATGTGGGAGACTAGTGATATGCTGTGGCCACAGATGCGCTGAAGTCATTCAGAGCAAGGGCCTGTACACTTCCTACTAAATGCTGACTTTTGTAACCTGTTGTACATTTCTTTAAATGATGAGCAATGAAGATTACATCATTTCTGAAAAGTGTTCATAAACTGTTCTCTAATTTTGATCGTCACTGTACATTTGCAGTAATATTCCACATAATTAATTACTTGTGTTATATTATTAATTGCATTGAATATAGCTATTTAATCCAACAAAAATTAATAATGGTAAATAATCTATTTTTCCACTTAACTCAATTTATACAAGAGGTTTTAGACAACTTTGCTGCTGGATTGAACTTTCATTTCTTTCAGGTTTGAACTGGAGACTGAAAACAGTTGAAATAAACTTTGTTCGTTTTGAGTGTACCAATATGGCGCCAGCAACATTTTTAGCTACTTTCACTTAAAAATAGCTGGCAACGCTACTTGGTAGTGAAATTTTTAAATCTAAAATCTATAATGCCCTTGAACATAATTTCTAAACCTTACTATTCAAATAAAAACACTCTCACCATTTGTCATAGCTGGAGTCAAAGGGTACTTTAGGCCAAGCTCATCATCATTAAAAGAATCCACGAAATCCTCCAGCATCCGCAGCCCATAGCCTTTCCCGCGGTGAGCTTTCCTCACAAATATGGAGTCCATCACAGGGAGGAAGTAGCATTGCCTCAAATAGTTATTACAAACAGTCCCTGCATGTGGCACAATAAAGAAACATAATGCACAAGTAAAAAATAATGTAACATTATATTCCAGCAACTAAATATACATGTAATTAATCTACAGTAAAGTAATGTTGATGGTACTGTTCTATCTGGTGACTGAACACTGAACTCATTTTCATGTTTACGTAACTAGTTAGAGATGACGTGTGGCTTAGTATCATGCAGAAAACACATGTTACGATGCAGAATGTTGTGCCTGCAAAGGGATGTAACGTGGTCAGAAAAAATATCCACCACCAGCCTGTGAGTCCATGTTAATGCTAATGTCTGACCCAACCGTGTGTATGTTGCAGAAGAAATCATGATTCGGCAGTCTAGCAATCTACAATTTCTCTAATCTTCAGTTGTACAGTTTTGTTGATCCTGTGCACACTACAGCCTTCCTATGTGGAACTTGATGTAGTTCTCTGCTGTTGTAGTCCATCCACCTCAAGCTTCAGCATCTTATAACCATTTCTGCTTACCACTTATGTAAAGAGCGGTCATTTGAGATGCCATACGCTTCCTGTCAGTTCAAACCTACTTGAGCGTTCTTGTCTAATGTCTCAGCTCTCACTCATTTCTGTCCAGTGTAATCAGTGTAACACATGCACAGTAAGCACTACTACATAACACACCAGAGAAGCTTTGGAGTATAAATTCTGGAAAAATCAGAGTCGGATTTAAACAGACCTTTCGGTTTGACCGAGTAAAATCCCACAGCCTGGCCACTCTTCCAGAAGATTTTGGCATGCTCGTTTTCACTGTGGCACAGGAAGGGCATCTCTCCCTTTTCCATCTCATTAGTGCGATAAACAATGCGGTTCAACACATACAGGACGATTCTCTCGCCCACTGATCTCACCTAGGAGATATCAACAAAGTAAAAAATGAATGAAAGAAAAAAAAAATAGAATTGACAAGCAGACACTTCACCAAAAAAAAAAAAAAAAAAAAACCTCACCAAAAATTTAAAAATGCTTGATTTGTAGCTAAATTAATACATTTTATTACCAGCATTATTAATAAAATAATTGTTTTGTTTTGAAATTGAGGTAATGAGGATGAGTACCAACTGATATTTTGTAAATGTGAGTCAAATTAGACTCACACACAGAATATTTGAAGATTTTCAATATTAAATTTTGATTCAATTTAAATTTTGAAGACATTTCTGGTCTTCTCAACTTTAAGTGACCTTAGACCAAAATGGCTGTGCACAGCATCAGCAGTGAGATGTAGCACATCTCATCTTTTAATAAGTTATGTTGTATATGCAATAGTATTTACTTTAGCTCTATTAACATAAAATATAAGGCTTGTTAAATCTAAAACTGACTACACAGCTCGTAGAAGAAATACTACTGTATATGGCCAAAGGTATGTAACCATCACATGCACATGTGGTCCTTCCTCAAACCACACAATTAACTTCTCAATAGAGAAATGTCTGTCACAGTGGCTGTCACAGTTAATATTGTGTAGTGGTGGCTGAAAGGATAGAAATGTCCACAGTCACATCCCAAAAACTGGTGGAGGCAACTTTGAAATGGGATGTTCCACATACTTTTGGCAATGTAATTTTCATTAATCATTACAGTTAGCTGGTTAGGTTGTTTTTAATAAAAGATGAACTCCCATCCACTCCCCGACTTTCCACTTTTAAATTCTGATACGTTTTAGACTGTTCATTCTGCTGTACATGCAGTATTAAAATGAATTCCAGCGTTAGACAAAAGGTAAGGTAAGGAGAAACACACTGTTAGTTTATGTAACTTTTCACAGATTTTCACTCTTAAAGATTTCAGGGTGAACTGCCAACACAACAAAAACAGAAAACACCTACATTTTCTGTCAAAAGGCATCTTTTAAAACAAAGGCTTGAGCTGAAACGCTACGTTCTGTCTGGATCTATAAAGTTTTTCATTTCAATAATGCACATTATATAAAAGTGCATTATTTCTTACATAATGTATTTTGTTAGCATGTAAATTTTATTCATTTAGTGAGTCTGGAACAACATGGTCTTAGTGTGCCCACAGCACAGCAGCCCTTTGTTATGCTCTTTTTGACTTTTTTGGAGGCCAGCAGAAAACATGTGTGCGTGGCCGCGTGTGCGTGTGTGCTCATGTGGTTCAGGACCAGTTCTAGGACTGCATATGCAAACGAAGTTGCAGACAGCTCGTGTTTTTCATACACCACTCACTATTTATATACCTGCTTTGCGTTCTTCTGTGTTTTATAGAATTCAAATATTTGCACAATGTTTAACAGAACTCAATAAAGTAACAAAGTAACTATTGAAGAAAATGTACGAGTTGTCCCAGGAAGACACTTGTTGCCTGCCCACTGAACATGCGACTACTAGAAATGAAACGGCTAGTGCACACCTACTCTTCCTAACAAAGGTTCTGTGAAGGCTTGGTCAAATTCTCACGAATGGTTTGGGAGGAGTTGCAGATAGAGGAAAAGTGTGACGCCGACAGATGATGGACCACGATGACGCCGAGCGGGATGACGTGCTGTATACTGTACGTCTGTCGCCTATATGCAGTTCTGAATGACACGGCCTTCATTATGTATACATGAACTGTATAAAACAACAATAATACAATGCACTGCTTGTTATTGAGAACAATAATTTCAGCAAAGTAGCGAATTAGTGCGGCATCATCGTAAAACAGCTTCCCTTAAACACGCATTCAGTCGTAGTCTTCCACAACAACAACAACAAAAAAAAAAAGACAGTGCCATTTTTTGGTGTTATTTGGTATTACCGTCTATGTGCCTACGCTTTGCAGGCAGGTGACACAAAAAAATACGACATTCAATAAGTATTGACCAAGCCTAAATCATTCTTGGTTCATTAAACAAAAAGAAAAAAACACTTTCAACATTAAAAGCATGAATAGTCTAAAAAACAGGAAGAAAGGAAGGAAGCCAAAGAACATCAATCAAATCGACACTCAAGTGCTCAGACCATGTACTACCTTGATAAGTCCTTCTCGCCTGGAGTTTGCTGTTTTGAGGATATCTTCCACGGCGTACCACTGATTGTCTAAAAACAAAGCCACAGCTAGAGGGAGGGGAAGAAAAGTCAGTGAATACAGGAGAGATCAATTATGTTTTCACAGGAAATATTAAGAAGGGTCCTAATTAAAGGAGTTTCCCTGTACCTGAACTATGGTTAAAATAAAGAGGCCCAAACACTTACAAAGCCGGCAAATAATTTTTCTTTGGAAATAAACTATTATATAGTATAGTTACACATCGCTAAAAGCAAAAGCAAAAAAAAAAAGCATAATCTAAATTAGCACATAATTCACTCTGTTCACAAAATAGAATTTTAAAATGTATTGTTCTCACAACCTGGTGAGACAGAATGAAGAGAAATCAAATTCCTAAGTGCACCTCTCAGGCACATAAAAGCAGCAGTGTGCTGACTAGTCCCCTTTTCTTGGTTGACCAGATGTTTAGCTGAAAAAGAGAAGCTGCCTGATATGGTGTAACTATACGTTCCATACTGTTTAGGCTTGTCTTTTTTTGGTGTTCCTGGTTCCTATGTCTTTCAGGTCCTGGGACTGAGAAGAGCCCAGAAGTGAAACATTGTTTACGTCAATTTGTTTCCTTGCTTTTGATTATGCTGCTACAGTATTGTGGACAATGTTAGGATGCCCGAGGGTCTAGACAAGCAACACGTAGAGAGCTAACCTGTATAAAAACACGAGTTAGGAGCAGGAGCGATTTGTTGTATTTATGTTTAGTTAGTTAGTTCTCTACTTTTCAACTATTTCTTAACTTAGTCTCGAGTTTGCTTCATTACTTCACACAGTTTATTCCCCCTATTAGTAAACAGTGACCATCTTTATTATATTAACATCCTTTTTTTCTTTCTTATGTCTGCTTCCTATTTGCCTACATCAATAGCGAGAATAACAACCGAATAGAAAATTGTAACAGTAAGGTTACAATTTCCTATGGTTAGGGTTACATTAAGCTAGCTTACTAGTATAGTGCATTAATACAAATCTAAAAGACAACAACATTATTCTCCTCTCAAAAAGCTCTTGAAGTGTGACATTGTGGTTGTAGCTCATTGTTTTAGGGCAGTGGTGGCTCAAACAGTTAAGGCTCATCGTAAGATCTACGGTTCAAGCCCCAGAATCTCCAAGCTGCCACTTTTGAGCCCTTGAGCTGAATCCTTGCTCACCCTTTGCTCCCCGTGAACCAGCTTCCTTACTTTTTACTATGCAGAAAAAAATTAATTTCAATGAGCTGTACAGTGCATGTGACAAAATAATTCAATTCTAATCTTGTGCCCTCAACAAATACTCGGCAAGTGGCTGGCCTATGAACCGTGGTGTTCTGAAGAGTAGAACATGCACTAGTTACGGTATCAAGTTGTGTTGTTGCTTCACCATGAAGGATACATTAACTTAATCTTCTGTAAAACTCCGTAAAAAGTTATCTTCTTTCTCTGGTTGGTGAATTTGCTTGTTTCCCAGGTCATTACAAATTACCAGGTGGAAACTAATACCCTAAAACCAGCTAGAACAACTTAGACAACATGGTCTCAGCCAGTTCAAACATAATTTGAGACACACAATGACCTGGGAGTTTAGCCAAGCACACAAGCACATTTGCAATAATGTTACTTTCCTGACTTGACCATGAAAATTGCTGAACTCCAGAGGCATGTCTAATGAATTTATAATAGTAAATAATAAAAAATTGTGATTTCCTTATTGTATGCATTAAATTTATTAATAAGCAGTAGAATAATATTTCTTTAGATAAGAAAAGATAAGTGAATAAAGCAAAGTTGTTACCTGTCAGCTGGTCCTGTGGGGTGAACAGTGCCAGGACTTTGTGCTGAAGATTAGCTCCATGGAGAGGAACAAAACCAACACTGGACAGACTGATCTGAACCTGAAACCATCAGTACATACAGTGAGGTGCTAACTCAACAAAAGCCTTTCCCCTTAGACTAGCAGTTTGCAACTCCAGAACTGCAAAGTATTATGTTCTTTTTTTTAAGTCACCCAGTTTAGGATACTATATTTTTAGTAGTCATCAAGTCAATCAAGGACAACAGTTTGATTGTTCTTGCTGTCTTTTAATATTTTCCTATTGGTTGCAGGAGGCTATGGCATACCGTGTTCAGTGCCCTGCATAAGGATTTCATCTCCGGCTTTAACATTTTAACATACTCTAAACTTTAACATTAACCTACCTGTACAAATATAAAACTGTGAATTTGATTGAGAATCTGATCAGATCTAACTGACAGTTACGGCCAGGAAGAACTGGACATACATACAAAATATGAACATACAGTAAAAGCTGATAAAGACAAATCCCTCTGCAACAGCAGACAAATGAATCTTTTAACTGATCCAGGGGAGTGAATACTTATGCAACCTGCAGTACAAACATATGCTTCTTTTTTGTTGCTTAATTCGGTGGTGTTTACTTTTTAATAAATTTTTGGTACTCATCACTCCATCCGTTGTTAAATGGTCCTTTTTTGATTACCTTTGTTTGTTACTATATATAAAAATATATATAAATCTGTATTTTAAGTTATCGAGGAAAACCAGTGGTTCACCCACTCAAGACATGCAAACTTTAAACTAGTAATCCACATGAGTGTTTACCTGCAATGTTAAAGTTTCACAAAATCTTTTCTTTGTTGTGTATAAACACAGTATGAGCGCACTACTAGCAGACATGCAAACATCTGACTCCTGGCCATATTTTTGGGCTGCTCAATACGAGCTACACTTTACATGTATCAGGAAGATTGTGCAGAACGATTACCATTTATATCAACAACTTATTAGTTCCCAAATTTATCTCCCATAGAACGACCATATTACAAGACAATAAATTGATGAGCCTTTCTGAAGAAATTTTAAAGAATGGACATGACAGATAAAATAAACCTATTCTCGTGTCTTACTATAGATATAAGAGAATTACCTTCTTTCCACCTGGCAGAGTAAAGTAATGGGCTTGATCAGGGTCAGCATAAAGCAACTCATTCATGTAGCTGCGGGCTGAGCGCTCTAACTCCCCATGACTCATGGCATCTAGCACATCCACAGGGAACTCCATCCCTGCAGGGGACAAAGGTTTAAGGTCGGGCATAAGTCACCTTTACACAGCCATAGGCTTTACACTTACACAGGCTTGTTTTATGTATCCAGAGGGTCAAAAAAGCACAGTGGAAACAAGGTTAAGACCGAGCAAGAAAGAAAGAAAGAAAAAAAAAAAAAAAGATTTCAAAGAAACCACTCTACAAAACAGAAAAAGCCACAGAATAATAAAGACTGTGGAGAAGATTGGGCAGGACTTCCCATATAGCATTTTCATCTGCATTAAAAAAAATGGCACCGTTTGACGGAAACCATATACACAAAAAAAACACAATACATTTTGCATGATTTTCGGGCCCCTAATGACATGATGCTGGTCCTTCCTCTATCATTTATGCTTATATAAACTCAAATTTGTTTACACACTGACTCCAAAATCATTTGAGATCTTTAAACTATGTTTGAGATCATGAAAAATTGCTGTGCATCTATAATCCTACAGGTGGCGCACTCTAAACTGGCAGGCACTTAAATTGGCACAACATCCGATGTGAGAGGAGCAAATTTTTGCTAAGTTTATAAAGAGTTGGAACAAAATCTAGAGAAAAAAAAAAATCTTTCGAATCCAGATATTTATAAAATTGTGATATTTAGAAAAATGCAATGCAAATCGGCAACTAGGTATCGTGATAAGATTCTATCGGGTGGTCCCCGGTGATTCCCATCCGTATGAGTGAGTGTCTGAGTGAGTGTGCGCGTGCTTGTGGCCTGTGATGTGCTTGTGCCCCAAAGTACCGTGGGATAAGCTCCAGGCCTCCTGTGACCCTGCACAGGATAAGCAGTGTTTAGAGGACCCTATAGTAAAGTACACTATACCATACAGGTTCTCCATATCATGATCAACTAATGCATAAGCTTGACCCCAGATATGCGGAGAAACAAATTAACTTGCCAGGAAAATTATGTATAAATAAAGAAGGATTTTAACATTGCATAAGTGTACATGAGTTTATACTCATCAGTCTCAACATAACGCTACCACCACCAGGCTTTATTATGAGAATGGTGCTCTGAGCAGTGTGAGAATTCTCCCAAATGTAGCATCAGACCAAAGAACCTTTTTTCCATCATGTTATAGTCTCCATGATGCCTTCTGGTATCCGAACAGGATTTAATATAGATCCTTGTTAGGTGGAGTGTATAAGTGCAGTATACTGTAGTTCTCGGAACAGGTTTTACAACCTCAGTATAAGCCCTTTCGGTCTCTTGTTTGCTTCTTTGACTACTGCCACCTCTACCCTGTAAGGCATCATCCAGGCAGATATAGCTGTGCTATATTCTTTTCTTTTTTAATAGTTAATTCCATGGTGTTCAATGAGGTCAAAATTTTAGATTCTTTTAATAACCAAAGTCTAACATAGCATGACTGTACCAAGGAAACTGGTTATTTATAGATTCTCACATAAATACACAAGCTTTTAAATATATATTTTTTTTATTTATTACATAATATTTTTGAAAAGTAAAAAAAAAAATAATAATCACAGGGTTGACTTAATGGTTAGCACAGTCACCTCGCAACTTTGTCTTTGTGTATGGAGATTGCATGTGCATGGTGAGTTTCCTCCCACAGTGCAAAGACATATGCTGTAGGCTGCTTGGCAGTTTAAAATTGCTCCTAGAGTATGACTGGGTGTGTGAATGTAACACTCCACCCTGAGATTTCGAGAACAGGCTCCAGGACCTGTGACCGTACACATGATAAGCGGTATAGATAAGAGATAGACGGATAGATGGTGGGTTCCAAATTGTAACAGAACAAAGTGTGAGACATTGTAAGGGGGTGAATACTTGTGCAAGGAATTAAAAATTAAACTCAAAACAGTCACAAAAGGGTGTATAAGCTTCTGAGCCCTCAGTAAGGAACTTGAAAGAGGTTTATTAATAAAATAAAATTCAATTCTTCTTTTCTAACTAGAATCAGCTAATGCCCGAGGGTTAGGGCATTAGCTGCCCCCCCCAGCAAGTACCAACAAGATCTGCAAAAAAATCCTGAACTATAAAAGAGCATTCAGAAAACACACACACACACACACACCACTGTGGCCCATGGGCAGTTCTCCTAGTTGCTCTGTCCTGAGTTAATCGCAAACTGTCACACACCATCTGTGTCACAGTGCTAATCAGAGCAAGTGAGCAACATTAAAGCTGTCAGTTCTCTCATGCATGCACGCACGCACGCACACACACACAAATATTCTTACACACCTACTGTACAGAGGCCTATAGGCATCAAGTGCAGAGTACAGTTGTGGTTATTCTTGTTTTATACCATAGCACAGTTTAATCTCTGGTAGCTGTTGATTTCAAATAACGCCTTTGACAATATAACCAGCTGTAATTAAAATGATTTATAAATTATTGTACTCTTTATGAATGCTATATTTTCTCTAATAACAGCTCAATCATACCACGTTGCACCAAGGAATCTAAGCTCAATGAAAAACATTTTTAAAATGTGTTGATATAGGGATGTTTTCTGTATGTTCAGGTTATTTATTAAGATTTATGAAGCAAGTCACAGTGACACAATGGCATAGTGGTTAATACTGTCACATCTAGGGAAGGGGGTTGAATCATTTCCCATCTTTCTGCATGGAGTTTGTATGTTCTCCACATTTTCTCCCAGAGTCCAAAGGCATGCACAGTAGGACTGTCTGACATTTCCAAATTGCCCACGAATTGTGTCCGACTGGGTATGTGAGTGTGTGCACTTGTACCTTGCAATGGGTTGGCACCTGTACCCGACCTTTTGCCGCAAGTTTCCACTATTTAGATTAGGGTTGGGCGATATACCGGTAGACACGGTTAACCGGTAGAAATTTTGGTCTATCGTCTTAATCGCGGTTGAGATCACGTGACGTTGCACGTTACGTAAC
>JAQQZT010000011.1:18709219-18722217 GCA_030068275.1 Clarias platycephalus | reverse complement strand
CAGCGACACAAACCGGCAGCGACACAAACCGGCAGCGACACAAACCGGCAGCGACACAAACCGGCAGCGACACAAACCGGCAGCGACACAAACACGCACACACAAACACGCACACACAAACACGCACACACAAACACGCACACACAAACACGCACACACAAACACGCACAAACACACACAAACAGAGAGAGCCTACAATATCCTCAGACTTGGAGGCAGCCACACACACAGACAAAGTGGGAGTTAAACTAATAGACAGAAATCCGCACACACAGACACGTACCACAATACACAACTGACGCTCGTTAACTCACAGGCCAGCGGTCCCAAACACACACTTACAGAGTCTCGCTGGTCTTTCTGGAGACTGCGCGGGGCATCCGTCTCCATGCTGTCCTCCTGAAGGTCACCTTTTTGGATCATGTGACGTGTGCTGTCAATCAAAGCCATAGCCTCATCCTGGACAGTCTCACATACACACAGTAAGAGCTGAGGCAGCTGGGTAATCTCTCCTCCTGAACAAATAACCACGGATCAGTAAACTATGTACACACACAGACTTGCTAATCCAGTTTGTAATGACGCCTATGAGAGTCACAACTTTATTTCTGACTGCGCATTAAGGTTCTCCCAGTCTCTCAGAGACAACCGTACCATTAAGTCCCTGAATGTGCAGAGCGGAAATGAGAGCTGAGAAGAGCCTGGCTTTGGTTCTGTCCATCAGCTGGTGATCGGCCTGAAGAACGCTCTCCAACATTAGAGAGAGAGGAGGAAGGAGAGCTGGAGCCGACACCAACACACTGATGGAGAGAGAGAAAAAAAGATGAAAACCTCGATATAACAAGTTTAAGTGCAGTCATAACATTATCAGCTGATCTATAAGACACAGACAAACAGATGGACCTTTTCCACTGTTTGAGGATGACGAGCAGTAAGGTGGCCATCATGGATCCCAACTGCAGACAGGTAACAGACTGGGGCATCAGTAACTGTAACAGAAACACACATATTGTGTCTGAAGTAGGAGAAACGTGTGTGTAGCTTATTGTAGCAATTATTCAGATATCAACTTTCTGCACGTTTTAAAAACGCTGGTGCTTTGCTTGTTGAGTGTGTAAGCGCATGTATAGGCGATGCACACACTACTTTTGTAACTTGTTTTTTTTTGGTTGACTTACTGTTGCTTTAGTTCCTTCCAGGACATCCATGAAGAGCTTCAGCCTAACAGAGTCTTCCTTAAGGTGCATTACATCATACTGTTCACACACACAAACACACAGATATTAGATACAAGACGGACACTTCTTATGGAATTTGAACAAGCTAAACTGTGCGTACGCTATATAGCTAAAGATTGTGCCTTATAAGGAAGTAGGTTAATAGAAACGAGCAGGTACTAAGTTTAAGTATAGATAGTCTGAGATGGTGAGTGCGAGATTCATATGAGCATGCATGTAGCATGTAGTGAACCCACATGGCTAGCTGAGAGTATGAGAAGGGCCCTCCACGCTGAGATGAGCATCTGAATCTCAGGCAGTGACCTCACTCCAGCCTCCTCATCTTCACAGGCCACACACACCAGCTCCCTGACGTACTGAGACCAAAATTCATAGCGGCGCTGGGAGCTTAGGCGCTGCAGTGCGGTTTTCAGAGAGTCTTCCAGCTGACTGCTGCAAAACACACAAAGAGAAAATATAATTCCACAAAAAGGTTTCTATACTACAGTATATGGAGGATATACATGAATAACATATTGATACCAATTACCAATAACTGTTGATACCAATTTTTTACGTACAGATCAAGTGTGTATATGTAAGAGAGTAAGTGTTTGAGAAAAATAAATAAATAAAAATAAACAGCCACCACATTGCAACCTATATATGTGCACACATTTAAAGTAAAATGGCAATACTTTCCCCGCACCATTCAGTATGAAACCGTGTGTAGTATTACCTTACCTGACAACATAGTAGATCTCCAGGCCGATGATCTTCATTACAAAGGCGCAAGACTCCAAAATACACGGCTAGACAAAAAAGCAGCAAAGTAGCAAAGTGAGATTATACCCACATATGCAGGAATCACAAAAACATAATTAAGAGATGCACTGATAATTAATTAATTTGATGAGGTGAAGCCCAACCGAAAATGTCATGATATATTGGTATGAAAGAACACCATAAAAAAACAAAAAATTTATCAAAAGTGGTGTAGATATATCGTTAAAAACCATTCTAGGATAATTTTTTCTTCTTCTATGATTCTATTAAGCATTTTTTTTAACTTCTTAATTAATAAAAAGGATTTTTTTTTTTTACTTAATAAAAAGTATTATTTTATAAAATTATGAATATTCAATTTGATCATTTTATAAACTGATTACAAAATTCATTCTTTTATAATTCAATGTATTATTTTATTTGTTTTGTATATTATTATATGTATTATTTATGAATAGATATTGAAAATAAATATTTTATAAAATATGAATTATTTAATTTTATTTATTATTTTCTAAACTGATAACTAAAATATAAAAATAATGAATCTTTTATAAAATATTTATTTTTAAAAAAATATCCAATATTGTATAATTGTGTGTAGTTGAATTATT
The DNA here is from genome assembly GCA_030068275.1 of Clarias platycephalus. NCBI lineage: Eukaryota > Metazoa > Chordata > Actinopteri > Siluriformes > Clariidae > Clarias > Clarias platycephalus. The sequence goes on along the minus strand of JAQQZT010000011.1, from coordinate 18,719,600 downwards.
TTATATTGTTTATTACTTATTACTTATTATGAATTAGATTTTATCAAGGTTTATATAGCACTTTAATTAACGTGAGCAGTCACAGGTACCCATAAGAAGCCAATAATAAATGTATATAGACCGATCTACTGATTATGGTTTTATAGGCAAATGTGTTATACTACAAATATTTTTAATGTTAATTATTAAAGTTCACCTCTGTGGTCTCTGATGGTGGGGGAAGCGTCCCAAAAAGCGGTGCTGTCAAATTGTCCCAGAACTTTGTCCTGAGGGCAAAAAACAAATAACAATAATAATAAAAAAAAAATAATAATAAATACAAGTTTAAGATTAATTGGTCAAACTGCACACCAGTGCACACCGTGACTGATCTACCTTTCTTGTCAGTAAGTCCATTACAGAAAAAAACATGTTGAATCTACTGACAGTGTTGTGAGCCATAAGGACGAGGCATACTCTTACTGTCCTTAGGGGAACATGAACTAGAACAGAAGGAAAATGTGTGGTGTGTGTGTGTGTGTGTGTACCTGCTACGTAGTACAGACAGTGCGCTCTCTCTGCGGTCCTGCCACAGCGCATGTAGGAAGGCGAGCGCTGCTCGCTGCAGCAGAGGAGGACACCATGACTGGCTCTGCACATCTGAGTCCAGCAGCTCCAGAACCACAGACAGACAGCTCCACTCACCCAGAGAGAACTCCTGAGCGACAGACAATTACTCAGATACCGGTACGCACATGCTGCTCCGAACCAGTACCAAATCTAGAACTGTTTAAGCTTTATCCACTATAAACTTGTTAAATTCATGGCATTCAGGACAAGACCGATGGTCTACAACCGCCATCTGAGGAGGTCACGTCTTAGTTATTTTTTTTGTTACAGTGTTGAAAAATAAGCAAGAAAATCTAATCGAAGTCGAGCACTAATAATTCATGGCTGAATTCTGACCTTCGTCCCCTCGTTGCCCTCCTTGGCTTCAAGGTTGAGGAATAGCTCAATGAGACCCGGCTGTGTCTCCACGGCAACAGTGAGAAACTCCAAGATGGTGACTTTGACGCGCAGGTCTACCGTTTTGCTCTGCATGTGACGAAGGAACGCATCCCTGATGGCTGCTGCATCGCTGCCCAAACAAGCGTACACGGACATGGGCGCCACCTGCACACACACACACACACACACACACACACACACACACACTCAATCACTAAGATTTTTCTGTCCTGTTAATATATTAAAAATCTATTCAATCAGACTCACGTTTAAACTGTCCACATTTATCATAATATACGAAATAAACACTGCACCATGTTCTATAACCAATTCTGAACCTAATCTGTGTGCGTTTCTAACAGGGTTTCGATTGGATTTTACCGAGGCAAGTCTCTTTAGCAGCTGAACAGCAAGTCTCGGCAGAGCGGGATCGTGTTTGTGGTAAATGTACTTGGCCAAAACTGCTATCAGGTTGTTGCCATGGCCACCTGTGAGAGAAAACAATGCACAAAAATTGATTTACAGATGTGAATATGTCAATGTGGCATGTCGTTCGACTAAGATACATCTGGTGATTAAGTTGGCGCCCTGTGTTTTGCGCTGGAACTGAGGTTAATGTAGCAAACAAGCATGTGAGTGTTTTCTCACCATGCTGTGTGAGTGCCTGCTCCAGAGGAGAAACGGTGTCCGAATGTGGTTTGAGTCGGATGACATTGTTGGTGACTGAGAAGGCCAACTTTACGGTCTGAATCAACACCTGACCGGGACCTTCACAACTCCCACTGCTGAGAGAGAAACATAGTTTAAAATACATGGGATGCCTATACCAGCATGTCTGTAAAAGAAACACCCTTAAAATGTCCTTCAAAAAGACATTAGCTATGAAAGGAGAGATATTTCAGACATTTCATCTTGCTGTAAACTGTATCGTTTGAAACATTGAGCCACTCTCTTCATGTAGTAATTAGAATTTTTGAAAGAAAAAAAAAAAAAAAAACATTGAGAGATGAGAGAACAGAGAGACCACATAGTGACAGCCTTGTGAAAACTACATAAAATAAACCATTACATTGGCTATTACTATGGTAATTAATCCAATTGATCTACAAAAAACCTTATATAACACCAAAAAAAAAGAAGAAGAAAAAAAAAAACTAAGACAAACATTTTAATTAAATTTTTAATTTCAAATCAGATGCTTAAAAAATTCCCATCATAAATATTATAAAAATGTGTCACAGCATACATGATACGTCAAAAAAGTAGGCTGAACTTGATCACACATCGTATTAATCTAGCCATAGTGGACCGGGCCACTAATCTTAGATCCGCACTGAGAAACACAAACACACACTCTTGCGCACCTGGAATCACACACCCCTACCTGCTGGGCTGAGCCGCTAGCACTGTGTTGATGGTGTCGACTCCCACACCCATGATGTTCACCACGGCCTGGCCTGCTTCAGTGTTCGCCAGACTGTAGATACATAAAGACTGCAGGCTGGGAGTGCTGCAGGGGTCAGAGGTCACAAATGCACACATTGAGCTTCATAAGGCGACAAATGATACTTTTACAAAAAGAACAAACAATTCCTTAATGGACATAGTTTGTGTACCCCACGGAGTGCACTATTAGGCACTGCAGTGATCTAATCATTACTATCGTGGGTTGCCATACCTGCCCTGTGACTCCCCTTCAGGACTTAGATTAAGGATTGCATGGACCAACTCCAGAATCAAACAACCTAATCAACACACAAAGAACAATGTCAGACTTCTGGGACAGACGCATAGATCATGACTTATGAGATGCACACTGACGAGAGTAAGTGTATATATAGATTTAAATTCTATAAGCTGTTAGTGAAATCAGAGCATGATGCGAGTGTGTGCAGATCTCACCAATCTTCTCTCGGACCCCGTGTGTGTTATAGCGCCACTTGTGATAAGTAGGCAGCATCTCCTTCAGGACCAAAAGCACGCAGGGAATGAGGCCTCTGCTCTGAGTACTGCCCACCTGACCCTACAGACAAAGAATATTGTGGGTTTTTTTTTTTTTTTTTTTTTTTTTTTTTAACACAGTGCATTCAACAGACAGTTGATTAAACTACTTACATTTTGAAACCACATTAGCATTAATCAATATGCCATATGAGTATTTCATTAATGTTTAACCTAAGCGAACCTTAATTTAAGCCATTACAGGTGTCTCCATCATACATGCTATACCAACAGAAAAAGCTCATAATTTTAAGATTAATGCAAGTAAAAATACAGGTAGTCCCCGACTTACGAACGAGTTCCATTCCGGGAGCACGTTCGTAAGTCGGGTTTGCTCTCAAGTCAGACAAGTAAGATAAAGTCTTATACGCCTTTGCCACTAATATACAATGTGAAGCATAACTACCAATCTATCAAATAGCCCCTTTCCAAACACTGCCATCATGTGGTCAAAAACCATAACTGCGCCTGCGGAAATGAATCTCATGAATCTCACATTTTTGTTGAGTATTTTCCAAAATTAGAATTATTCACACCATCAGATTTTACAGGACAACCATTATTTTTAATCATCGTGCTTCCAGACTGATTCATTAGAACCAATGAGACCGACTCATTTGTCCCACACACACACACACACACACTATACCAGACATTAGACATTTTATACGTTTACTCACACTGAAAATATTGTATACAATTGTAAATATTAGTATCTGGTGCACTGTAGTGTCTATTTTTTTGTACAATACACGTGAGCTATGTGATTTGTCTGCATCTACGAATGTTTGTAGAACCGCGGTCCGTTCGTATCTGCAGAAATTCATAACTCGAATGTTCCTAAGTCGGGGACTACCTGTATTCTCTGATATGTAGCAGAATAATCTCTGAGTTTTGACGTTTCTGGGTATGTATTACCTTGACAAGCGTGGTCACCAGTCTCAAAAAGGCAATGGTCACTGCGTACTCTCCTCGCGGCTGCTCGATCAGCACCAGCAGGTTCCCATAGTTTCCTGCCTTCATGCCTTCAGCACTATCAGACCGATAAAAGAGAGAAAGCAAGAAAAAAATTGCCATGATGAGCACAGCCTATGGGTTTATTACTATATTAAATTGATTAGAGACCATACTTTTATACAAATAATCAGATCATGTACAGAAAAAAAAAAAAAAAAAAAAAAGAATAGTGATGAAACTTTCAGGTTAACAAGTGAATAGTGCTGGCATTCACCTGATGGCCTGTGCCATGTTTGTTAGCGGAGTGGATGCGAAGGGCAGAAAGCCAGTGTGCTGCAGACTGGACCAAACCTACACAAATACAGCAGAATTAGAAAAGACTGTGCTGTTAATATCTATGTTTCGGAATAGCTTTTAGGCAGCACCTACCTTCCCAGGTTGTTGTGCGGCGAGCACAATGAGGCAGTTAACACAAGAAGCGATGACGTCCACCGGCGGGTTTATTACAGACGTCAGTCTGAAGAACAATGATAATTCAATTACCCGTCATTTTTAAATGCACACTTGAATGAAGACTTGAAGAAAATTAATTTGAGTGCCTTCACCTCTGTAGCAGCATGTAGATGCGTGAAGTGAGGGGCAGCAAGCAGTCAGAGACAGTCCAGTCAGTGCTGATGATCTTATGTACGAGGTCCAAAATCGGCTTCACTCGCTCGCAGTGTGCCAACACGTCTATAATCAGGCAAGGGTTCAGTATTTAATTAAGGCATCAGTTCCTGATTCGACCACTAGGTGTCATAATGTCACTATGAGTAGTACAAATATAGAAAAAGCAGCTGCTGATTAACCCTTAACATTAATACGACTTAACAGAAACAAAGCACATGCATGAGTCACACAATATACAGTATTTATGAAGTATGAAGCTAAAATACTGATTATAAGTATAGATAAAAAGCAAAGGCTGAACAGTGTACATGTTAAATATTTCACAAATTCATTATATACCTAACAGAAATGCATCCGAGACAAAAATAGTGATTAAGTGGGAAAAATAAATAAATAAATAAATAAATGATACCATAAATTAAACGCTTCTCTTATGCGCCTCTTCTTTACGTCAAGTAACAACAAGTATCATTTATCCAAAAAGGTTTCTTGTTGAAATGAGTGTCGTAATAACTGTTGTGTTGCACAATGACTGTGATCAATGTTTTATGTGTGAACACTTGAGGTATATTTACCAGCAGTAGAGACAACATGCAGCAGCATCTCAATCTCACAGGTGAAGAGGGTCCATGAAGAATAAGAATAATCCCAGCGCACCATGTGGCTCTGCCCGCTTAAAGACACCTGCCCGTAACATCCCTGAGGCATCCGCAAATTGGTTTGACCAGTACCTGCGTATGTGTGAGGGAGAGGAAAAAAAAAAAAAAAAAGGGAGAAAGACTTTTATATCAAAATGTCTGATACAATGAAAGTCCTGTAATATTGCGCAGTTTGGAAGGAAATGTAAAAGTTATTTAATAGACCACATTTCATTATAAACACATTTACATTTTTCATTACATTAGACAGAAGGGGTGGGAGGGTATCGCCGATACACGATATCACGATACCTAGGTACCGATTCGATTTTATAAATATCCCGATTCGATATCACATTTTTAAACCTTTAAAAAAGTTTAGCGATTAATTCAATGTAGCCCGTTCCTTAGAACATTAGTTTTCTCGCTTAAAAACCGAGTGCAGAATTTAAACAATTCAAACTTACTTCAAATACTAGAGTTTAACATTTTACTTTGAAGCAAAAAAAGCCAAATTCTTTCCCGAGCATCAAGTATCTGTCAAACAAGCAAATAATTTACTCCTGGCACAAAGGATGAAAACATTTGAACAGTTAAGAACAGTTTTACCTGTAGGAAATTGAAGAAATGACGTTTTACCTCCTCGGACGCCTCCAAGATCTAAAAACTTAACTTGAAAGTGAGCACGCGATTTTGATCTAATTAGCCCTCGCGGTGGTTTGAGACTGGTGTAAGCGTGTGTAATGAGTGGGTTTGAGACTAATTTGATCACAGAATTTGAAGAGAAGGCAGATCGGAGGCTTTTAAAGTGCACGATTTTTGATGATGTAGCGCCATAAAATGTGTTTTATGCATCATTGAGAAGCTTCTGCGCTCGCTTCAGGCTGTCTGAAGGCTAGTCTAAGGCTGATCACCGGTCACAGCCAGTCAAACTGAAAAAACATCAGGGTGGCGATACATGAAATGCTAAAAAAAGAATCGTGATCCATAACTGAATCGATTGTTTCCCCCCATCTCTATTTTGTAAGTTACAAAAACATGTGCATGCGACCAATCATAGTTCTTTTTTGTATGCGTGTGTGTTTTGTTTTTTACCCAGAATTAGAATTGACCAAGAAAACTGCAAACGGTGCATCTATAAGTATAAGTATAACAAACTGCATGTGTGCCTTTACACACACTCTAGCACATTCACTGACCCAGAGGGTAAAGAAGTTTAGCTGTCTGTCTCCTCCACAGTGTCTCGTCCTCTCTGGACAGCACATCGTTGGGTTTGTGTTTGTACACCTCTGTGTATAAGGACATTTTATCCAGAATCATGTACACCTGAGTAGGAGAGTGCAACATTAGTCATTTGTGTGTAATATTAAATAATAATATCGAAAAACAAAGAGCCTTAAGCGCTCTGTGTGTGCGTGTGTGTGTGCGCGCGCGCGCATCTTTATACCTTCTTGGCAGTAGATTTATCAGACAGCAGTGCTGTGAGTATCTGCAGCAAAGGTCCAGTCTTATAAGGGAAAACTGTAAACGCCGAGTCCAAGATCACCGCCAAGCCCGCATTGGGTTTCTACAGATCACAAACAAGGATGAAAGGTCAAAGGTCAGAGGTAAGATCTAGAGTGCCATTTTTGCACTTTGTTTATTCATCGCACGTTTGTGATACTTACTGACTCCCAGAAGAGCTCGGCTAGACTCGGGGCAGCGAGAACCTCGCAGGCGACACTGATCAGGTGCTGGGACGCACGTAGAAATGAAGACAAAATGAGTGGACAAAAAGGATTTACATAAACTAAAGCATTAGAATAACTGCAAACAAAATGTTTACTGATGCTATAAGGAAAGTGAAAGTTTCTTTAAGAGAATCATGACTAGTGACGAGACATGGATTCATCACTACGAGCCTGAGAGTAAACGGCAGAGTGTGGAACGGAAACATCCTCATGAGCAATACAAAGATCAAAAGACAATTAAGGTCCACTGACAATGAACTGAAACATCTTTGAATGCAATGTACCTGCTGACTGCCCAGAGTGTCCTCTTCAAACGAAGTGACCACAAACGAAAGGAGACCGTAGATGCACATGCGTGCAGTACTGGCAGTGCACTAGGAAGACGAGACCAGATCAAGAGAGATCAAAATGGCAGAAAAAAAAAAAAGAAAAGAAAAAAAGGATATTTCTTCAACATTACATGTGTCAGTATGATGCATAAGTTGAACAACAAAAGACTAAATTATAGTGATTATGCCATTTCATCCATTCGGTCTGGTTAAAATATTCGTGTCTGCGATTCCTACATTGTTCCCGGTGCTGCCGAAAGCCCGCAGCATGTCCGTGAGATACTCGAACACCCCGAGCTGCAACGTCGCCTGTCCGAGTCGTTTGATGATTGGTCCGGCATCAGTTGGTTGCAGTGTGTGTCTGAGAAGGACCCAGGCCAGCAGAACGGGGCCGTGGTGAGGGATGTCACCGAACGTCAGCAACATCTGATCCATCTCCTAAAGAGAGAGAGGTTAAAGGTCTGAATGGGTTTGCAGGCATGTACGAAATCACACAACCGGAGGAACATGAAAAGTAACCAAACACTTTGCCCAGGGGAAACAACATCTCCCCAGCATCTTATTCCCAGTCTCTCTCCCTCAAAGCAAGCCTGGCTTGTGAAAGTATCTGTAATGTAATGTGCAATTACGCCATCGTGTAACAACAGGTACATTCATGTTTAATGTCTATGCTCAACGCAGTCTTCACTGATCAATTCTTTTAGAGCATAATGGCATAGTGACAATTATGGGAATCACCAGGGACCACAGAAACGGTATCATCATGTTAGCAAGCTCCTGAATTGATTTGTATTACGATTACAAGTATTATGTTACAATTCTAAACATAATTAACAAGTAATTTGCTCCTTCCACACAGGATGCTGTTCTGCCTGTCAATGTGTGAATAGTTTAAAGAGCACCATCTGTTGGATGATAGAGGAACTGCAACCTTTTATCGCCAAACAAAAATTGATTTCGGAGTCAGTGCGGCATAAATTGCAACATAAATGAATCGCTATACACATTTGAATTATTTGTCTTTCCCTCCATCTCTAGTGACAATATGGCAATAACTAAAAAAAAAAAAAAATATGCAGAGGTGGAAAATTATGAAGGACAACTATTACATTACAGATCATCAAAAATGTTGAAATAACCACAATATTGACACCACAATGCTTTTCATTACTTAGCAACAATACATTTTAATTAGTTTAATATTTGCCTTTAAAAATAATGAAAAGATTTAATATAGAAACAACAACTTATTGGAATCAGCATGGAAAATTAAAATTAAGTCAATGCTTTCTGATCAATCATATTTGTGACTTTAAGAGTACTGTGGTGCAACGAAATAATAGTGAACTTACAATGACATGCAAAATATAAACGTAAATGACGTTGACATTTAACAGTTAACCCTAGTTAAAGTTATTTACCATATTACACGTTAAAGTTTTTTTATTAATCCGAAGATGTGCAGTGATCAGCTGTGGTGTGAAATGTTCTGTCTTGCCTTGTTGATGTCGCGTGTGCTACTGAGTTGGTGCTGCTCCGTTCGGTCTTCCAGAGCACATTTTTGCAGGAAGTCGATGTCCATGCCCTCGACCAGGATCAGACAGCTAAAATATCTATACAAGTAGAGCAGAAAGAAGAAATGAGTGCATGACCAGAAACACTTTATTTCCAGGTTTTTACATGCTTTTAAACTCTTCCAGGCAGTAATAAAGATGATGTACAGAAGTCATGATATTTGTAATTAAAATGTATTTTAAAAAATTATAATAATTCCACACACTAAACAATCTGATTAGTGGGCATTAAACCTAATTTCTATGCGCTTTAAAATACTATTTTCCTTATTATTAGGCAGTAACAGTGCGGTAACTCGTTTGTTGGACATACTAAGTATAAATGTTTGTTCTAATATACAATAACTATTATCAATGTGCTTTTTCTTACCCGATTCGGTCCACTAGTGCATCCATGCTCTTGTCCACGAGATGTCTGTTTGTTTGGCGTTGTCCGAAACCTTGCTCCTTGAACAGCCGAGTGAAGGTCAAAAGGTCACTAGGTGGCATCTCGAAGTAGGCGTAGTAGAGAAACAAAACCTCCAACAGCAAAGCCTGCTCCCTTAGACACTGAGAGAACCACCGAGACACCTGTCTCTCCGTCTACAAAGATATATAAAGAAGAAAAAATTGAGTGTAAGAAAATATGGGAGAGATTAAGAAAGACCATAGTCTTTCAACATGCACCTAGAAATCACCAAAATATATAACTTTACAAGGGCCTAACAGAGAGCCTTGAGGAACACCATAAACAACCTGAAGCATCTGCAGAAGTGTCCTAATGTGCAAAATCAAACATTAAGTTAGTATATATTAACTACATATTAATAATATCATACAGAGGGGCCCAAAAATATACACACACTTCAACAGTTATCTATGTACTTTTTTGAAACTCAAATTAAATTAGGCAGCAATGTGTAGTATTATGTTGCCTCTAAAGATGTAAGTAGTTGCACCATAACATTTTTGATAAAACTTTTTTTGTGCATATAAGATAAATCATGGGTGTCTACCGAATACAGTTGGAGAGAATATTCTAAAAAGAAGTGATACAATTGTTATTTAAACAAGTACTTAATATACCTCACTCTCACTCATCATCTATACCCCTTAATCTACAGGCAATTTGGGAACGCCAATTAACCCTTCATGTCTTTGGACTGTGGGAGGAAACCAGAATACCTGGAGGAAACCCACCAAGCACAGGGAGAACATTCAAACTTCATGCACAGAGAGGTGAGAATTAGGGCTGTAGCTATTGAATATTTTAGTAATCGAGTATTCTTCCAAAAATTGAATCGAGCAATCGGATAAAATGTACTTTTGCTTACTTAAAGAGCAATGTAGGCAATGTGGCAGGGCTTACAAGCCATCACAAACTACAGGACGACATCACCTGCCTGTGACGGTGACGGCGCTGAACAACTTCTACGCTCAGTTCGACAGGCAGAACGACGTGGCGGCGAGGAAGACCACCCCTCCTCCGAACGACCAGGTGCTGTGTCTCACTACAG
>JAQQZT010000011.1:18696421-18709119 GCA_030068275.1 Clarias platycephalus | reverse complement strand
GCACTAATTCCTCAATTCTTGCTGCTGTGTTAAGGAATGTTTACAGTTTTTCACTACCTCAACACCATATTATTCTGTTATATTATGTCGTGTTCGTTGCACTGTCACTTTGTTGTTGCTCTTGTTTGCAGGAACAAGAGTCCATACATTGTGTTTTAAGTCAATATATTCATCAGAATATAAATGTCTCTCTTGGACGTGTCTGTGCACGCTAGCCTTTAAAGCATGTGATTGCAATGAAGAAAGGTAAGCATGTCAAAATGCTCCAAACTGAGGCTTGCCCTGTGCTTTGAAGCAATGTTTCCTGCTGCTGAAAACATTTTTCATTGATAATTTTTTTTTTTTTTTTTTTTTTTAATCGCTCTCTTCCATTTTGCAGCCTGCAACAGAACACTCCCTCAAATCAATACACAACTAACTGTTTGCGTCGCCTTCCGCTTTGACCCTCTTTCGTGGGTGACGTAAACGCTTCTTCTTCGTCTGTGTTTACTGGCGGCCTGCATCCGGAAGCGCGCTGTGTCACGTCAAACAAATAATTGCGCAAAAACATAACGCAAGCTTTTAAAATGAATTAAAAGAAGCTTTGAGGCAGAAGATTTTGCATCGATCATTTTTTGTAATCGAATTACTTAAGTTACTCGAGGAAACGTTTCAGCACTCGTGAGAATCGAACCCAGACCCTGGAGGTGCAAGGCGACAGTGCTAACCAGTAAGTAACCATGTCGCCTGTCCTTAATACATTTATATTTAATTCCAGCGAGATCAATGAGAAGCTAGCCAGAGAGAGAAATCACAAAGCCAATAATAAGACCCCCTCAATATTCAGTTTTCCGTCACATTTTCAATGAACACAGAGTCCACAAACTTGCCGGTTATCCATCAACACTTTTACTCTCAAGAGCGCAGCCTTCTACTAACAGAGTAGGTGTGGTTGTTTAACACAACAGCGTTGGCATCACAACAATGTGACGTGTACAGCATGCATGAGAAATACCACACATACCAATAGCTTTCAGAACAACAAGCACAGATGAACTTGAGTGCCACTGCTCACAGAACATGTGCTTAATTGAGTTACCTTTAACTCCCACCATTGTCTAGGATTGCCTTGTATTTCAGACCTCTGGCGACGTAACTGATCACAGACAAAGCTGAACTCTAGTAAACCAGAAAGCGGGGTTTGTCTGGAAAAGGTTTAATCTTACTACGTCTCTTAATGCCAAAAGAGCCCAGGGACATCTCTCGCACTGTGAAATCACGTATTGTGATCCAAAAATAAAAAGCTGGCACTGCTGCTCAGTCTCAATCGCAGCTGACCTTTCAGTTCATTGTTCTCCATACAACGCCGTTTTACTGATACAGTCCTGTAAAATGGTATTCGCCTCTTTTCTGATTTTTTTTTTTTGTGGAATATTTGACAGAATAAAATGATTCAGATCATCAAACGAATTTGAATATTACACAAAGATAACTCAAGCATGTACAAACTGCAGCTTTTAAATTATGATTTCATTTATAAAATTGTGCGAAGCTGCCTTGCCCCATGTGAAAAAAGTGAGAGACGGAGAGAAAGAGAGACAGAGAGACTCACCATGAGGTTTCCATGGGTTTCCCATGTTGGAGCTTCTGCACTGAAAAGGGCCTCAAACTGCTGTTGGTAGTTTGACACGAGATCTTTCTCCAGCTTGTTCACACAGGCAGCATACTCCGCCTGAACAAACACAGACAAACAGGAGAGCGAATCAGGACCAAAATACTGTACACATCACCTCTTATTATCATGTCAGATAAATAATTCAGCTCAATGTGGACAAAAATGAAAAAGAATGAAAGGCAAAAATATAATAATGAAAATATATAAACCGTCAAGATGGCACTGTTTGTAAACCTTGAACAACATATATATATTTTTAATTTTTATTATTATTTTTTTTTGTATTTTTTATTAAACAGGAAAATCACACACAATGTGTCGACCACCGTCCAGAGCTTAAGGATGTCTACTATTGGACCACCAGGACTGCTACAGGGGCGATTCCACATCCCTTCTTTTATTCCTTTATAGCATGATTTAAAAATCAGAGAGAATAAATGAGACAGATGACTCTATACACTCTTACGCTATAAGGATGCCTCTCATCTTGGAAGTAGGTGAGGAGGAGGAGGACGCAGCGCAAGAGACAAACTCTCTCTTCATAATAGTAGTCTGCTATCTGCAGAACAAACACACAGGTGAGATTATATAGCGCAAAGTGTAAAAAGAGGGACAGAAAAATATACAATTAGGCACACGGGCAGAAAGAGAAAATAGACATTGACGAGAAAATAGACAGATAAGCAGATTAGGAAACACAAACAGGAAATTGACAGACACATGTATGGAAAGAAAAACAGATGAGAAGACAGAAAAAATAAATAAATAAAACAAAAAGACAGACGCATGAAATGATATCAGATAGACACACAGACACACGACGGACCAATGGATGCATCGACAAGGGAACAAACCAAGAGACAGAGGGGCAGGACAACCGGACATATACAGAGACAGAGGGGCAGGACAACCGGACATATACAGAGACACATGGACAGGAAAACGGACGATGATAAACAAAAGCAGAGAAGTAAATGTGACCTTGAGCAGTAAGGCCTGGCTTTGTCTTTCGTCTTGCAGCACGGTCTTTAGTGAATTTCGAGTTCCTCTATAGTCTTCCTGCAGGTAGCACTGCAGAATCTGTACACTCTGCTGCTCATCCAGACCCTGATACACACACACACACACTTAAAATGTGGGATCATATGTAGACTTCCGCAGCAAACGCAGAAATCCGTTCGATTCAGGGTGCCAATATTTTTATGTCATGGCTGTGTGAAGGTGTATTCAATAAAGTCAAGAGTTACGCTGATTACCAGAAGTTTGCTGATGCGGAGTCCGAACTCTTTAAGAGACTGAGGAACTTCTTTATCTGCCTTTAACTTTTCTGCTGATGAAGAGCTGCACACAAACATCCTGCACATTTACCAGAGTACTACACAACATCATAATCGTCTGTAAGAAATCATTTTCAAAAGCAAATATTAATATAAAATATTAAAACAAACAAATTATATAAATAAGGCTAGATATTATTTAAAATAAAAATTTTATGAAAATTGCAGCAGTTCCACTTCATTTAACTCGAGTTGAATTAAATTGTACTCTAAATAAAAATAGACACAAAGCAACATGAAAAGGATCTGCGTCTTATATTTTTTGCTACTCAAAAGTAAAGAATAAAGCATGACATGGGCATGATCTTAAGAAAAAAAAAAAAGAATGTTAGTCGAAGTGTTTTATTCCTCTTATACCACGTTCTTATAATACAAGGAGCATTCAATTCAACCCGGAACTTTGGATTGTACAGATATGCTTATGAGAGTAAAAACTACCTTTTTCCCCCTCTATATGATCCTCTGCTACACTAATGCACTTATTCTAGTGTTTCACTTGTGCTTGGATACCATCAAGGTAGAAAGTTTTCTCAGTATACCAGAGCCATGATCGGGCTGCCTGATTCATGGCTGAAACACTGGCCTCCCAGGAATTCCTTTAATGGCCCAAACATGTGGAAATGGCTTGGAGTGAGGTCAGGACTGTACGAGGGATGTGGCAATAACTCCGGTAATGTGCAAGTGCTGTTCGTGTACAGTTCCCACAGACAAACGCGTCTCTCCCGCTAGTTGGTGACCTAACAGTAGAAAGTTATCCGTCGATTTTCAGGGATCAGGCGTTCCACACACTGAATGTTGACACAGTGGGTGGGCTCTGTCTCAACTTGGCCAGGATAATCATTCACGAATTTACATCCTTCTTTAAAAAGTTTGCACCATTCAGATGTTGTACTATAGCTAAGAGTCTCATCACTGTACCGTGTGCAATGTCTTCCATAAATGTCAGTCTTTGTTACGCCTTTGTTCAAAAGAATTTTTTTTCACGAGTCCAGGTTTGACTTGAACACCCCTCACAGAATCTAAGGAAAGGTTGGGAATCTATTCTAGAATAAAGCTTTACCTGGGTGTTTTGTAGTATGCCAGGCCCTGCAGCAGCCTGTCTCCACATCGCTCTAACTCCGCTTGGATCTGGGACTGTGACAAGGAAAGGATAAAACAATAATTATGCAGGAAAGTAAAATCCAGCACAGTTTGATTTGGTGACTTTTCTGTTCTAAGCCACTCAATTCAGCTCATCAGTTTAGCCATATAATTATTATTCAGTGACAAGCTGGTGGATGTCGGTCACACTGATGCAACAACAGCATTAAAAAGGAGGAAAAAATATCCAAAATATCCACACAAAAAAGCAAACGCTTCTCCTAATGGTTTCCCAGTGACTTGAAATGTCATATTAATGAGAAACCCCACACAAGGAGTAGAGGGGAAGCAAATTTTGGATGCAGAGATCCAGGATGCAATGCAGCAGAGACTTCACTCAGTCAGTTATCAATATATAAGATGATGCACATCATGAAGCAGATGAGGAATCAAGACCAGGTCGGGGAAAGAAGCATTAGACAGTTTTAAGGAAGGCTGGTCTGGAAAATCAGCTTTAAAAGGCTGAGAAGATGTGGGAGAATTGGTAACGTTATGTTAATGGTAACGTTATGTTAATGGTAACGTTATGTTAATGGTAACGTTACGTTGTTGTTTTAACCAATATACTGGATTCTAATCACTGTTAAACAACAAAGAAGAAGAAGAAGAAGCCGATGGTTGTACTGGCATGAACCTCTAGTTAGTTAGTAGAGGTTAGAGAGATGGACAGGCAAAAAAACTACACTGCCACTGCATCAGTCTCTTTAGGTAACGAATGAATTCCACTCTGGCAACTATCAGCAGGCATTCAAACGGTATTGTGGGTAATAAAGGAACCCATAGACCAGAGTGAATACAGACTAGATGAGTTCAAAGACAAATACGTCACCATAAAATAAATCAGCATGACTGATGATCATATAATGATTATAAATATTTTCATATAAGACATAATCGGTGGATTTTCCCTTTAACAATCGTCATGAAAATCAGAGTAACTTGCTGAATGATTAAGAGATTATTTCCTAACCGGTTCCCGGAGTGCAGATCTCCCCAGCAGGATGGTCCATAACTCTCGGCTGCTTCTAAAATGAGAAATGATTTTTTTTTAAAGCATTAATATTGGTCTTTAACACCTATGAAAGTGATGCACAATCATTATACATTCAATTAAACATGCAGTCATTAAAACTACACTTAAAGTTTTAAATAAGTGTAATAACAGCTACTTTAACTGAACACTTTTAAGGAGGTAGATTTCAGTATAAAATCTAATAACACATCTTTGGCTCTGCCTCCATAATTACACTTACTAATGTTCATAAATGCGTGGTTAGTTTCATATACAAATATTTAAAATTTAATACTGATATCAAAATAGCTGCCACAATCATACAGATTATAATAACATATTAATAAATTCCAGGTCAAATATTTCTGCTTCATATTTTAAGCTTCATATAATTAATTATAACGCTTTAGTCAGTTTTTAGCGACCTTTCCAACATGTTCATTGTTAGCCTAGTTTTCACCGGCTCGATCTCAAATAACTCAATACTTCCTACATCTGTGCACTACGTAGCGCGCAAAACCATTACCCTTTACAACCCTGCGTAGTGCCCTAGAGGTCCGTATCATCATTTGAGACCTAGCCACCACGTTCCCTCCACATTGTAGACGCACACTTTCTAAACCTAGCTCCGAGTAAGACCTATGACGGTTTCATGACACGACAGAGCGTTCCTGCTAGTACTATAAATCCGTAAGTAAAGACAGGCCACAGAGAAACGTTCAGAATATTACAGTTGGGAATATATTCAAGTTTATTTTACCTGATACAAATCTCCGAGTCCGCCATCTTTACCGCGACAAAGTGACCAATCAAAAACGTGCTCTTCTGTGACGTCATGGTATTGACTCTATTTCCGGATATCTACAAATACTGTACAACATACATTTATACGTAGAACTTGTATTATTCATTTTATTATTAATAATTAACACTAGTAATGATTTATAGTACGTGATACAATACTAGCAACCTAACTAACTAATAACTTAATTGTCATTCCTCAACCTACACCCATATCTACGCGGTTTTTCCCACCCGTATTTTTTCTTACAAACAACTGATAATAATTGATTAGTATACATTACACAATCAAATGTAAATTATACTGTACTTTCCTACATTATACGTATAACCGTTGTTAACTAGAATGATTTTTAAACCGCCCAATCCCCGAGCCGGGTGCAGGGCTGAACTATTAACCAATCAGAGCACAGAAATCTGACATCAGTAGCCAATCGCCGTGTAGGGAGGCGGGACTTGTCAGAATGCAGGTGGGCAGTAGCACAGTCGTGCTATAGAAGAAGCGAGATCAAATATCTTACAAGATCATTATCCTGACTACGCGGGATTTTAATATCTTCTCACCGACTGGTCCTGGTACGTTGTTTCCTTTTTTATTTTAACGAATGGTAAAATCTGTTTCAGCTTTCATTCATGCTAGTAATGATCCTATAATAATAAAGATGTTGTCATTGTTACAGTAAACAAGATCAGATCAGACAGATCTGTTCAGACAACAACAAAAGAAAGAAAAAAAAAAATGCACGTTTCATATAATTATTGATTTATTTCTTTTACTCTATGTGTAATGATTGATTTAGATATAGCTGGTGTAATGGCTAGCATTACAGCACAATAACACTGCCCTAAAGGTGTAGGGTTTCACTACAGAGCTGCTGCTATTAGATGCTGTTACATGTAATATCATGTCATTATATCAGACTCAGATCCACAAGCCAGACAGACACCTCTTAGTCTTAAAGCGGTTTGATACCTCTGTCTTTAGGGTGACATAGTGGTTTAGTGGGTAGCACTGTCGCCTTGGGTTCGATTCCCGCCTCAGGTCTGTGTGCATGTTCTCCTTGTGCTTGGTGGGTTTCCTCCACACACTCCGGTTTCCTCCCTCATTCCAAAGACATGCAGATTAGGCTGGCTAACTGGCATTCCCAAATTGCCCGTAGTGTGTGTGTGTGTGTGTGTGTGAATATGTGTGTGCCCTGCGATTGGCACCCCATTTAGGGTGTACCCCACCTCGTGCCCTGGGATAGGCTCCATGTCCCCTATAACCCTGTATACAGGATAAAGCGGGATAGACGACGAGTGAGAGAAGTGTCTTTAGTCTTAAGTCTAACCTGATATGGTTAGTCTAACCTGAAATGCATTATGAATTACAGTGAAATGTTATAGCACAGTATTCTTCACGCCAGGACTCATGATTCTCGCAGTGAGGACAGAATCTCTGCTGAAATGTGCTTTCTAGATTTAGTCCCTTCACTCTTCTGGTAAGGACTCCATCAGATTGTGGACTGTGTCAAAGACATCCTATATAATTGTGTAAGTTTGGCTGTCTTAGTGTAGGACATTGAAATCATCTTAAATAAGCCACGTGCATTGCGATCGTTGACTAGACCAAAGTTCAACATGGTTAAGTTGCTTGATTGAGTCATCTGTGTTTAGCAACCGCCTGATTAATACAGCAAGGTCTTGAAATTCCTCAGTGTGTTTCTCAGACTCTGAGAGATGCTGGATGTTAAAAGGCTTTATACAGTATGCTTGTAATTTCGCAAGTATCATTATAAACAGCCTGAAAGGGTACACTTTTTTTGCCCTTTATTTAGACCCGTGAATAAGGTACAGATTTTTCTTTTAGGACAAGACAGAGTGCATGTTTGTATTCAGGTTTTCTGAAAATGTAGACAAGAAATTGATACAGCTCAAGGAAATAATTCAATATGACTAAACCTTTTGGGTTGCACTAGTGGTTCTCAGTGCTAGTCCTACCTTTGAGTATTAGGTATGTTGCCTTGCACCTCCAGGATCCGGGTTCGATTCCTGGCCAGGCTCGATCCCTGTCTCTGTGTGCATGGAGTTTGCATGTTCTCCCCGTGCTTGTTTTTTTTTTTCTGGGTACTCCGTTTTCCTCCCACAGTCCAAAGACATGCAGACTAGGCTACTTGGCTTTCCCAAATTGCCTGTAGTGTGTAAGTGAGTGAGTGAGTGAGTGAGTGAGTGAGTGAGTGAGTAAATTCAAATAGTCAGCTACTTAACCAGACCTTATGGGTAGAGAAGGGAAACAATAAAATAATGCAAGAGCATGTTTCCTCTGTCCTATTTCATCGCAATTTTAAACATGGAAATCCAAATCTGAAATTGAAATAAAACCTGGAAATTAGTGATGCATGGATTTATTGGAGTTACATCGGTATCGGCTGATATTTGTCATGTTGACTGGCATCAGGCTTTGGCAAATAATCTTACCTTCAACAATGCCAGTGGTCGTGCCTCCGAGTGGCGCAGTGGTAAAGCGCTCGCCCTATCATCCGGAGAGCGCTGGTTCGAACCCCGGGTGATGCTGTTTTCCTCTCACAGACGGAGGTCTCTAGAGAGAGCTGATTGGCCGAGCTCTCTCAGGGAGGGAGGGATGAGAGGTACTTGCACTCCCACATTTTCACGGCTCTACAGCCAATCAGGGGCGCCTGTGAGCTCGCGCACGCGGAAGGAGCGGCTAGCGGCTAGTGTGTTACTCCGCCCCTAATGGTGCGTGAGCAAGCAGTTCGAAAAGATGCGGTCGGCTGACGTCACGCGGTTCGGAGGAAACACGTGATAGTCTGAGTAGTAGTAGTAGTGGTAGCCTTAATGAGGGAGCCCCCTAGCGACGGGGAGGAATTGGCCACGACTAAATTGGGGAGAAAATTGGAAATACCCCCCAAAAAAAAACAATGCCAGTGGTCAATGTTGATTAATTTCAGTCTGACTCGGACAACAGTAGAATACCAAGCTCCAGTTTCGGGGTCCAATACGTGGCGTTGTAATACCTCCCATAACACCAACTAAATGCGCGTATGGGACAATGTTAGCTGTGCAAACTGTCCCTGAAAAAATTAACTTGCTTTCACATTTATCTTCGTCTTCTATACCACTTATCCTGTGTACAGGGTCACGGCGGCCTGCAGCCTATCTCAGAAAAATTAGGGCACGAGGCAGGGTACACACTGGACAGCGTACCAATCCCTCGCAAGACACACACACGTATATGCACTATGGAGAATTTGGGAACGGTAGTTAACCTAATCTGCATGTCTTTGGACCGATCCGCTGTCGATGGACGATAGACCTGTAATTAGAAAAGTTTACAAAAAAAAACAAACACTCTTCAAAATGATCTTGAGGTAATAAGGCTTTTCATGTCCAGTAGCGTTTCATTTATACAGTACATTCCACCATCGCCAATAATTGGTAGCTGCAATGTAAGTCTTGCATAATCCAGTTTCATTCTCTCATTGGTGGCTATTAGATGAGTTTTTCAGTTATTTATTTGTTTGTTTTATGAGGGGAAATAACTGAATGATTCATGTAATTAATGAATCTTATGTTGAAGACAAAGTTGATTACGGTTGGATACAACTGATATTTACGTACATGCTGGAGGAAGGAGAATATAAAAACATATATAATTAATAAATAAATAATTACAATCATAAAAAAAAAAGATGAAATTAATTACTCATGTGAAAACTCTGCCTTATGCAGGAAGACCCATTCATCACCAATGCTTCCTGAGAATCAAGTTCCTATAGGCTTGTTTTTGTCGGTTATAATTTCTGTCTTGTTTCCTTTGCAGGTGGAGGGGACGATGTTGAAGACCATGTGGATGATCCTGAACCTCGATCCAAGATTCTGACTGATCCAAAAGCTGGAAGGTACATCTCTTTACTTCAAGGAAGTCCTGTAGTCAGTCACACCACCCATCATACACGCAACTCCTGAACCATGCAGACCGATCCGGTGCTAGTGGAGTCCTTGGTGGTGTTCTCCATTGTCCTGTGTGTCCACTTGGCTGTGTGGAACCAGCTCTCATGGTGCTGCATTGCTTTGGCTATCCAGGCCTTCTACGTCCAGCACAAATGGGATCGGCTCCTGAAAACGGGAGCAGCAGTCTTCCAGTTCCGCCCCTCCGCCAGTAGCGGCGTCTTGCCAGCTAGCATGCTGCTCCCGCTGCTCGGGCTCACCCTGAGGGGTCGCTGCGTCGCTGTGGGGAATGTCCACTTTGAGAGATTCGCAATGGTGATCACGGTCACCGGGATGATGTTGGCACTGTTTTTGTCGCTCATCGCACTGGGAGTCACCCGACCGGTGCCTAGCAACACCTGTGTGATTACGGGAATCGCCGCCAGCGCCATCCTGTACACAGTCAAACAGACACTGCTGGTTTCCGAGGTGATCGAGGTGCTGGAGGTGCTGCTGATCTTTGTCTACCTAAGTCTGATCCTCCTTTATCTCCTTCCTCGCTGCTTTACACCCGGAGAAGCCCTGCTCACCCTGGGTGGCCTCAGCTTCATGATCAACCAGCTGATCAAGCGCTCACTGAGCGTGAGCGCCAGTACCAACGTAGACCCTATTCATTTTTTCCTCCCTGTAGCCGTGGCAGGATTAGTCTTGCTTGGACTTGTCTTTGCCCTCCTCTTCCTCTTCATGGAATCCGAAACGTGGGCGGCATCCGCCTTTTTCCACGTCATGACGGCTGTACTCGGCTTGGGCTTGCTTGTCCCATGGTTGTCCCTCCTCACCGGACACCACCCCGTCATCTGGATTTTAGAATTCCTCACTCATAGCAGTAGCCGGATCTGGCTGTTGGCGTACTGGGCATTCCTGGTTTTTACCGCAGTGATTGTGGTAGTGCGTCAGAACAACCGGCGATCAGAAGGCACCAAGAAGTACCAAGTCTCCACGACTGTAAGAAAGTACTTCCACCTCCTTATCGTGTTAGTCTTCGCCCCCGGGTTGGCGCTCGATCGCCCTCTCCTGCACCTGGCGGCTGTTGTATGCCTCGCTTTGTTTATTTTCCTGGAATTGGTGCGAGTTTTCCGGATTCGTCCACTGGGATCGATGTTGCGCAGGTCACTGGCCCTCTTCCTGGATGACAGGGACTCCGGGCCTCTTATCTTTACACATATCTACCTGCTTTTGGGAATTTCAATACCTGTGTGGATCTCACAAGCACCGTGCATGTCAAAAGGGGGAGTCTCCGGTGCCGGGGGATTGGCGCCCTATGCCGGCGTCCTGGCCGTCGGGGTCGGAGACACTGTCGCGTCTATTTTTGGAAGCACAGCTGGTGAGATCCGCTGGCCGGGCACCAAAAAGACTTTCGAGGGCACGGCGACCTCCGTGTTTGCACAGATCATCGCTGTGGCCATATTCCTGATAGCGGACGCCAGCATAAACTTGAACGCCAGCTACTCGTGGGTAGTGGGCTCCATCGCTATGGTCGCCATGCTTGAGGCGTACACGTCACAGATTGATAATCTTCTGTTGCCACTGTATTTATATGTCCTACTGATGTTATGAGCATGCACACACACATACACACACACACACTCAGTTCTATACATTACATCGTGCATAAACATTCTTTGATATAAACCTGTACACAAATACACTAGAGGGTCCAAAGGTTTGCACCCACTATCAAGAACGGTTTTTATTTTCTAACTTATTATTATTATTTGTTTTTAGGTTTTAGTAGGTGAATATTTATTTTAATTGAAAGAAATCTGAAAAACATGATCTGGTCTATAATAAGGAAAATAAACATCAATGAAACACTGAATTAGGCGCTTACATGTGTGTTTGTTTGCCGGAAACATAACCACCACAGCGGTCCGAGATGAGGAATGTGATATTCTGCGTACTATAACGAATGTCAAAACGACCACTACTGAAGGAGTTAAAAATGTCATTTTATATATATTTAGGCTAATATGTATTATATCAAATACTTGTCTCATTTGAACATAGAGAAATCCACCAACTTGTCATTCATTCAATCATTCATTCCTTTATTTCATTTTCTATACCACGTATCCAAGGAGGTGGGGTACACCCTGGCCAGAGTGCCAATCCATCGCACGGAACACATACTGTACACACACACACACTGCATGAATTGCCACACAGAAGAACGACCCCATCTCTACTATTATGTGCTGCTGCAACAGCCGTGCTTTACTATAGTGATTCCTAATTTGTCACCTCAATGTGGTCTTTTTTTTCCCCTTCATCAGTAAAACAGTATATCAGGAGGACTGTGATTCAGAGTGATTTCAGATGTGCAGATTTAGTAGATTTGATTCCAGCTTTGGTGTGTTTGATTTGTGAGAACACAGCAATAAGGACCAAATTAATCCAGTTCCAGATGAACACTATTGTGGAGTAGGATTAGGATTAGAAAATGTGATATTTAAGTATTTAAGTGTACCAGTTAGTATTCAAACATATTTATCAAAGCGAAAAGTGACAATAATAATGGCAAGAGAATGTTTGCCAATTTTATTAATCACAAACTTTAAAAAATTTTAAAGTTATTTTTAAAAAAATTTTAATTCCTGCCTATGTGTAGATCACCTGTAATTGCAGGATTTTATGATTAGAGCATTTGCACAGGTCCATATATCGATTATAATCTTTATATGATTAATTAATGGTGTAGTGGTTAGCACTGTTGCCTTGCACCGCCAGGGTCCGGGTTCGATTCCCGGCCAGGCTCGATTCCCGTCTC
>JAQQZT010000011.1:18682750-18696321 GCA_030068275.1 Clarias platycephalus | reverse complement strand
CCGGCTGAGTGGTAGTAGTAGCCTTAATGAGGGAGCCCCCCTAGTGACGGGGAGGAATTGGCCACGACTAAATTGGGAAGAAAATTGGAAATACCCAAAAAATAATAAAATTAAAAAAAAGCTGTGAGTTTTATACATATACTGTATAATACGTTATATACATGTTATACGTTATATACACGTTAAATACAAATGCTTTGTTTATTTAGTTTTATTAAAATTAGTTTTGACATTGCACTTTCTGGCTTCCATAAGCTGTGAATTTTCCTTTTTAGTTTTTTCTTTTATTTGTTTTATTTTATTTATTTTTATTTTATGTTTTAAGAGGCAATATTAATAATACATTTAACAATAATAAATGTAATAATAATAAATGTGGGTAATAATAATAATAATAAATAAGTAATAATAAATGACTTGCATGATACATTAATCATTAATACATTTTTGAAAAACTGTCATTATTGGCAAATTTCTGTTGCATAAATGCAATAAAATATTTCCAAACTTCACTCCACACACTTAGCCTGTATCACACCACCCTGGCGTGGATTAATTCCCTGTAAACACATGACCCTGCCGTGTGTTATTCCTTCATAATATTCTGTCTTATAGTCTGTGGTGCTCTGTATTTTGCATAACAGTTCTTGTCCGGTGATTCAGACTTTTGGACCCCGATCTAGACAAATGCACTAATTTTCAGGTGTACAATGTTAAGAGTAACTACATGTATACACAGCTTGGTACTGTACGTTGAAATATTCTTCTTATAAAATGTTGTGAAGGAAAAATAACAATAGTCTCTGTACAGGCCTTAATTTATACATACAGTATCTCCGTACCCTGATGTCATTTAGACGAGGAAAACACAGCAGATGTAGTAGGCAGGTTAATACTGAGTGTTCTTCCATATCGAATTATTCATTTGAAATGCACCGGAAGACACGTAGCAGGTACCCTTTAACGCATGCTAATTAAGGTTTCATTTCCTTTAACAATATTTCGTTTTGGTTTACCGAAGCTCCAAAAATGTTAACTTACCCAAAGATATTTAGGGAATATTAGGAGTGTGTTGAGGTGCGAATAATCTTGTATGTACAGTGTGTGTGATTACATATTCAGTTCTAATATTTCAGAGCCGCTAAAGGTTTAATCTGTGTATTTTTGGAGATTCTGATGAACAGAGTGTAAACGTGATTGTGAATGATCCTAACATGCATGCAAGCAAAAAAAACTCAATGTTTTTTATTCTTCATTCGAGTCTTCTGCAAGCAGAAGTATGCACCAACGTAGCCTATGAAGAACATGACTCTTGAGGTTCTGTTGTTGTTGTTTCGGTATTCCGTGTTAATAATGCAAAAAGGAGAAAATTTTGTACTGACAAACATCAGTAAAAGCAATCAGACATCAGTGTGTACAGTATGTGTGTGTATACAGTATGTGCGTGGGGTCCTCTTATAGAGGGCAGTAAAACACTCCGATTGCTGGAACACATTCTTTGGTGTTAATCTTCTCATCCGTATTTCCATTTCTAGGTCACGTGTGTTTTGATGAGGCAACGGCCCTAGCGGAGGAACTGAACACAAAAGCAGAAATGACCCACAAGACATGATGTGAAGCAATATACTGTTAACAAAAAAAAAACTTGGAGACTAAGGGGGAAAAAACAGGAGCGGTAAAACACTTTATACCACAGTGTCTTTGTTTAAGTCAAAACATGTTATCGTTCATTTCAGTTACGCTTTCTGCAAGGAGCCGGTTATTTAACGCACAAGGGGCGTTCAAGTCAAACTGGGACTTTTCATTGCACAGAATTCACACAGTTATGAGAGTAAAAACTACCTTTATTTCTCTATAAAATCCCCTGCTACACTAATGCACTTATCCCAGTGTTTCGATACCATCGAGGTAGAACGTTTTCTCAGTACACCAGAAACATGATCGAACCGTCTGCTTCACATCTGAAACCCTGGCCTCCCAGGAACTCCTTTAATGGCACAAGCATGTGGAAATCGCTTGGAGTGAGTCCCTGGAAATGCAATTTATATTTCTGACTGCAAGCTCTTTTTTTGTATTATCACATAAGACCACCTAGTGAAGAAATGATTGTTTATAGCTGCTATAGCATTACTAATGAAACTGCTTCATGGATGTTCCACATCATTAAGGGTAACTAGAAATCTACAACGATTAAATCTTCAATAAGTAAAGTCTTAGTGTCTGAAAATTCTGTTATAGGAAAAAATAGCAGGGTTGGCTCAGGTCACATTGCACCCCACTGTATTTTATTATTTAGTTAGGATTTGAAATATACCTTCAATTACATTATCTGTATCCACTTTACAAACATTTTGGCAAAAGTTAGTAAATATTGAAAAGATTAACATAAATATACCATTCTTGAGAATATTTACATCTAAATGTATTTAAAACTAGAAGAAAAAAAATTTATGTTTATGACTTTCTATTCATACTTGAGGGTCGAACCATTTTGGCTTAAGAAGTTACCTGGCCAAAAAAAAGAAGTCTCTCAAATATTTTGTTTGACTGCTTTTAGCTTAGTTAACAGCATGTAATGTGATGACCAGTTTATTCACTCTTTCTAAATGTGGAGTTTTGGAATATGCCCGTGCCAACATGGAAGAAAAACTCTGTAGATGTGATAGATAAACTGATAATTGAGTACATTGAGGTCATCAGCTGACTTCATGTTATTGCCACATAATGTTGCTGAGCCAAGTCACCTGACCAACTGTGAAGCATCCCCAGATCATAATACTCTTCCCTTCTCAGCGCTCTGGAATAGGGTTAGTCTGGACTCATCAGACCACATGACCTTTTACCATTGCTCCGAAATCCAATCAGTATTCTCCCTAGCAAACCTTTTTTTTCTGATTAGTCTCTCTAATTTCTTATGTTTTCTTATGGCCACACAGCTGTTTAGTTCCAATCCCGTGAGTTACACGTGTACCTGTGTGTGAAATTGTTCTTATTTTACGTAGCTGTGATTTCTACTGTGAAGTTTTAAATTCGACTTCAACAAGCGTTTAAGTGATCAGCACGATCCTTCCAGGTTTTAATAATGTGTTAGACAGGTCTTCTTGGGCAGGGGTTTCCCCGATTTTCTCCATAATTTAGTCGTATCCAATTCCTCCCCGTCACTAGGGGGCTCCCACATTAAGGCTACTACTCAGTCGGTCTCTAAGCCTCCGGCTGCGAGAGGTTGCAGCATCACCCGGGAATTGAACTTGCGATCTCCGGATGATAGGGCGAGCACTTTACCACTGCACCACTCGGAGTCCCCGTGTTGGACAGTTCTTAACCCAACTGCATGATTTGACCCTTCTGAAACTTTTCTTTTTGGCCAGGCAGGGTATCTTATTATTACATAATTAGGGCCCAAGCAGTATGACATCAGCCCTATGTCTTTATAGTGTGTGAGGGACCTTTAGTTCTTCTAAAGATTTTTTTTCAGTATTTAGGTTTTTTTGGGGGTCTTAACATGCTCAAAAAGTCAATAGGAAGCCTAAGACTTTGGGCGTGGCACGGTACCCTGACACGAGATTTTGCTGCATAGCTCACACACACTTGCACGTTTGCACACAAAACCCGGTACACATTTAGAGCTCATTGAGCTGAACAACTCTCACTTTGCATGTCATGGGCTCTACTCAACAGGAAGTCAAAAAACCCCTCCTAGGGGATTTATAGCCACCAAACTAGGCCTATGTGAGCTTAATACATTAAGGATGCAAAATCATGGAGGGACTTTTGATATCTCAAACGGGTCAGCCATGACAACGCCTTAAACTTCTGCCGAAAAGTGATTAATAACTTATCACATTGAGTGACATCATAGCATGATGCTATTTTCCAGCATGTGGGGCTTTTTAGAGGTCTAAACATAAAATTCACACTTTTCTTAAATTATGTTATACTGGTATTGGTGTGTCCTCTTTAAATGCCCACTGTTCTTCCTGGTGCAGTCGGGTGGCGATGGCGCAGGGTGCTTGGGCCCGCTCATCGTTGCTTGAGATTTATGGTGGTTTTGAATGGGTTCCTGAAATACAGGATTTGTAAACAAGCTCATCTGATGTCAATTTCCATTAAAGTGTAGGCTTCTTGTACATTCTTACAAGGGAATTGATATTTTTCCGTTTTTCATTTCATTATATCAATTTATTGAAAAAGAAAAAACGTGTATTCAGTGTTTCAATTCCAAAAAAGCAGAACAGCTGTGTGTGTTCTTAACTTTTTCAAATAAAGACTTGCTTTGTTTCAACTTGTGTTTCTTATGTGCAGTTTACTGTTTAAATAGTTCATATTACATTTTTTTAGGTTTATCATTAATATTGATTTAAAACATTAAGAATATCAGATTCTTCTGATCATTAAAGATTACCAAAAAATGACAGTTCCGTATTTGACCATTTTCAGATGAAATACACTGTAGGATGTAGGATGATGTTACAAATATATTTGTCTATATGTTCGACTTGGTTTCTCATTAGAGTTGACTGATAGATTTTATTTTATTTTAATGAGCATTATTAGAGTGCCAGTGCACCTGACACACTCATTTTGATAAGTGGAAATCTGTAAATATTATTTGAAACTTTTATAAGTAAACATTTTTAATTAAGAATGCTAATAATATACCATATAATAAAGGTAATAATAAAAAATAAACAAGATAGAAAGGGCAAAAGGGGAAGCCCAATATACACTGTGTTTTATTGACAAACGTATGAATAGGGACTGAAAGTAGGGAATAAAGTATATTGATACAGTACTGTGCAAAAGTGTTAAGAAGGTGTGGGAAAAAGTGCTGTAAAGTAAGAATGCTTTATTTTTTAATTGACATGTTAATAGTTTATTTTTTAATTATAATTCATTATTAATTCCCTTCATGTAATTCCAGACAGACTGGATGATGTTGAGATCAGGGCTCTGTGGGGGCCAAACCATCAGCCTCCTTGCTGTTCTCTATGCTGAAGTTCTTAATGACATTGGATGTACAGTAGGTTTGGAGTTGTTGTCCTGCTGCAGAATAAACGTGTACCCAATCATCCGCCTCCCTGATGGTATTGTATGAGGGATAAATATTTGCTGTATTTCGCAACATTGAGGACCCCATTAATCCTGACCAAATCTCAACTCCATTTCCAGGAATGCAAACAAGCAAACAAGGGATGGGATGGCTTTCAGGCTACAATTCTTCCATAAAGAACACTTCTAGCCAGATGTAGGACAGTAGATAAGTGTACCTGGATCTCATTGTTTCCACCAGTTCTTTGCTGATGTTGCTGCTGGACATCATCTGATTGCCCACAACATTGCCAGTTTCTTTGTGCTTCTTCAACATACCTTGAACATCACCTATTGAAACTCCAGTCCGCTTTGAAATCTTTGACCTGGAGAGACCTTGCTGAAGCAGTATAACTACATTGTATCTTGTTTCTGCACTCAGTCTTGACATGGTGTATGACCTGTGACATGATACCGTCTTCCACAACCTCACATTAGTAGCAGAGTTTGGCTGTTTCTCACCCAGTTTTAAGCCTCCTACACAGCTTTCTATTGCAGTTAATGACTGTATTTCAACTTGTATATGAAATTGATGATCATTAACACCTGCTTGGTATAATTGATTATTCCTACACCTGACGCTGATCCTACAAAATCCCTGTGCAAATGTGCAACTGTAAAAAGTGATGCTTGTTTAAAGCCAAAGATGCACATACTGATTTTCATTTAACATTTTCTTCTATTCGCTCACTTTGCATTTTTTGCAAAAAACAATAAAATATATATTTTTAAAGGCATTTAAACTTTACAGCATTTTTTTCACACCTGCCTAAAACTTCTGCACAGTACACCACAGTACGCAAATGCTGAGATATGTGCATGCAAATATGGGAATACTTCCTAAAATAGTAAAAAGAATAAAATGCTACCTACATGCTGTACGGATAGAATAAATGTTGCATGTTATACATGATGTACAAGTTAATTTACCCAAAACTAAAGACTAAAAATATGTAGCAAATAAACTTAGATGTGAAATATTAATTAATGGAATTGTCTTACAGATAAGATTCTATTAAAACAGGAACTGAGACCTAGAATTGACTGGGTGGATAAAATAAAGAACGCAGCCGTGTTTTTAGGCGTAGAGCGACGGGAAGGGAAGCTCCTCGGTCGGCTGTAGCCTGTGTGTGAAAGAAAGAATATCAATACAAAGAAAACTGGCCTAGAGTATGTGATTTTTAGATAACCCTGTTGCATCTACACTGCTACAGGTGGTCAAAAGTATGTGAACACCTGACCATAATACCTATACTGTATGTGCATCTTCCACAAACTGATGATGGAGGTTGGTGTTTAAATTCACCACAAAGATCCATTTGACTGAGCTCTTTTTGTATTGTAAAGCTGGAACAGGTTGTGGCCACTTAGTTCTAGTGGATGCACCAGCATCTAGAATGTCCAGTGACCAACCTCTTCTCCTCTTATGTCTGTTGAAATCAAGGTCCAAAACCTAGTCTTGTCTTATAGCAGCAAAAAAGGAACTAATTCCATATTAATGCTCTTGGTTTGGAATGAAGGTCAGATCTTCCACATGTTGTCCATTTGGCCAGATGTTTGGCAGAAAGACCCTCATATCCTTATAGTTCTAATAACCTTACAGTTATCCTTACAGTAATCCTTACAGTTCTAATTATGTTAGTTCATCCAGTAACTTACTGTACGAGCCTGTGAAAAAGTAGGGACTTTGAAAAAAATGTCTGCAGTCAACAGGTAATACAATATTTGTGTTAAAGCACACAAATTAAACCTGAAAGCCTACACTCCAATACACAGGCAAATTTAAAAAGCTGTGTCACTGTCCATATACTTATGAATCTAACAGGTCAGAAAATCATTCATTGTGAATACATTCAAAATAAAAAAATTTCAATGTAGATCATTTTCATGCAGGTTTACTGCCTACATCAGTCAGCATGCAACACGTCCTCACCAGTTCTCCGAGCTCCAGACCGTGTTCTTGGAATCCATGATGTGGAAGGCGTAAACATGACGTGACGCATCTGAGGAGTTCTCAGCGCTGCGGTGGACCACTTCACCGTGGATTAGGACCATACCACCTGCATTATTTATAAAAATTATTACAATGATAAATACCGTAAATACATGCTGTACACTTACACCACATAGGAGTGGGGGATACGGGCTTGACGATTACACTGACCGAGTTCGGGATGGAAATGGACCACTAGCACTGAGTGTCACGCATGAATATACACCACTGGTTTGAATAACAGAGGCAATCTGAAAAGAACTGGGAGTTTGTCAACTGGCAGTTAGCTTAGAAAATGCTACACTGAGTTTAACAAGGATGCCAGGAGCTCAGCACACTAGTAACTACTCATCAGCACAAAGATGCATAAGAAGCAGTGCTTCCTGGTCCTAGCTGCATATATCCAGCATGGTTGTGGTTCACCGAGCCATGTCCCTGACCATGTTCACTCACTCAATTAATCAATCACTCACCATCTATACCACTTTAACCTAAATACAGGGTCAAGGGGGCCTGGACCCTATTCCAGGAGACTTAGGGCAAGATACGGGGTACCCTGGCCAGTGTGCCAATCCATCACAGGACGCACACACACTCATTCACACACTACAGGCAATTTGGGAACACCAATTGGCCTAACTAGCATGTCTTTGGACTGTGGGAGGAAACAGGAGTATCCGGAGGAAACCCACCAAGCATGGGGAGAACATACAAACTCCATGCACGCGCAGCGGGAATCGAACCCGGAGCCTGGAGGTGCGAAACCATAGTGCTAACCACTAAGTCACCATGCCACCCATCATTGTTCATGATCCAACAATAAGAAAGAGACTCTGCGAAAATGCCATGCATGGAAGAGTTTCCAGGCAAAAGCCACTACTGACCAAAAAGAACTCAAATCTCAAATGCCTGAAAGCATCTTGATTATCCCCAAGACTTCTGGGCAAATATTCTGTGGACCGAGTTAAACGTTTTGGAAGGTTAAATCGAGCATCATACCAACAGGTAAACATGGTGGTGGTAGTGTAATGATCTGGGGCGGCTTTGCACCTTTACAACCTGGATGACTTGCCATAATTGATGGAACCATGAATTCTGCAATCTACCAGAAAATCCTGGAGAATGTCCGGCCATCAGTTCATGACCTCAAACTCAAGTGCATTTATGTTAGGAAGCAGGACAAGGGACCAGCAAGTCCACCTCTGAATGGCTAAAAAAAAAAATTCGCAAAACAAATAAATGAAAAAATAAAGGATTCGGAGTGGCTTAGTCGAAGTTCGGACTTAAATCAATCAGATTGAGACACTGTGGCATGTCCTCAACTGGGTCATTCATAACTGGGTCAGTTGCACAACCAGTTATTAGGTTTAGGGGGCAATTACTTTTTCATATAAGGCCCCTGTAATAAACAAAACCATCATTTAAATACTGCATTTAATCAATTGTATTTAATCAGATTATCTTCGTGTAATATAAAAATTTGTTTGATGATCTCAATCTCAATTTTTCAAATAATTTTAAAATAAATCACAGAGAAGAAGGGGAAACACTTTTTCACAGCACTGAAGTCATAATGAAATGAAATTACTCTGTCTCTCTCACACACACACACACACACACACACACACACACAGGAGCTGGACTCTAACCTTTCTTGACAGGTGCTGGTACGAAGAGAGCGTCATCATAACTTTGTTCTCGACCAATGAAGTCAGTCAAAGGGAATGTGCCTTTTAGGGTTCGAATCATCCGCCTGGTGATTCCATCTTTTACACACAAACACGTGAGAACATAAGTATTACTTCTTCATTAAGCAGATATTTTTAGACTACAAATGTCTGTCAGTGAGAACAGCCCCATCCGGCTAGAGCTTGTATGTATGTTGTGGCTGCAACGAATAAGTGACATACTGTATTCAGTACTTTGCTTAGCCTTAGTTTAATGTTTTAATATCTTTAAATCTCACCAAGAAAGTTAATTAAAAGACCCATTTTTAATAATAGTATATTAGTTCATTAGCACATGCAGATTATTCGACTCTTAAAATCATAATTTCTTTGAAGCACCAATGCATTTATGTATAGTGTGTGTGTTAGTGTGTGTGTGTGTGTGTGTGTGTATGTACTAACTCCTGTGCGAGCCTGGTATGAACCACAGGCAGCCATTGTCGAGGGTTGCGTCCTCAAGGGCGATCCACACCCCCATGACTTTACCCAGAGGCTCCGTGTATAGGAAGGTCGCATCCTGATGAGGTGTCACTAACAGGTCAAAAGGTTCTATAAGATCACTGTTCTCATTAGAGTCTATTCAAACAAGTTTATTTACATATTAAATAAAGTGTTTTGTTAAATTTTATGTTGGTTTACAACCGTTCCAGTGTTTCCCCTTCATTTTCCATCAAGTGAAAAATTCTCCACACTCCAGTTTTTTTTAAACTTCTGATCTCATCATCGCTTTCTGTTCAAGGCTACTGTCTCCTTACACTGTGCAGGTGTGAACATGTTACCTCAGTTCATTTGAAACTTCAACGTGAGCAAAAATGGATGCCCCACTGATGATGTGCACTAAAGAACCTTTTGTACCTGGTACCAAAACATCTCACAAAAGAACCTAAACGGAAGCGTTTCGATGTCCACTAACAAAATTTGGACCGGTACTCTCAGGAAGGACAAGTTTCTTAAAGAGAGTAAACAGGAGAGCATGGAACAAAGACATCCTCGATCGAAAATGTTCAAGTAAACCATCAGCTGGAAAATCGATGCCTACAGTTTTCAAGGGCCAGTACTGGAACATTATCCGGAAAAAGGTTCGACAATCAACAGTGCTTGTTACAGTGAGATGCTTATTGAAGAGCTGGAGTCTAAACTTCGGATTAGACCGTGCATTCGGACAGCAGTGCATTTGTGACTCACAGTTCAGACTAAAACATTGTTTAATCAGGGAATATGAAAGTTTGTTGACAAATGGACTAAGTGTATTGAAACGCAAAGAGACTATGTTGAAAAATTATGTTTTTGTCTGTTATAAGAGGTAATTAAAATTTATTCTACAGCCAGAGTGCAGATAATTTTGTCTCACCCACATATATCATATTAAATGCACACATCCTTTCACTAAATAGAGTAGAATGATAAATGTTGGCTAAATATTGGTCTTGTTGGAAAAAAATTATAGAGGCATTACAGAGACAAGTTAGATATATTTAATCTGAAAGATATAATTCAGGTTTAAGTGTACATAAATAACGCTACATAAATAATAATAAATAAAATAATTTCCAGTAAAGAGATGTTACCACTATTAAGCATGATCCCATACCTTCTCCGCCAATGCCTGGTTGCTGGGAAAAGAATAATTGAAATAAACATATGAAGGACAAAAAAATTTAATCATGATCAGTCAATTATTCTGAACATATTGCAATGAATTAAAATGTTTCCTAGCTAAAAATACGGTTTTAAATGCACAAATGTATTTTAAGCACAATATTAAAGATCACACCCCTTTGACAATAATCAAATAATAAGTTTTAAGTGCTGAATCAAAAAACATATTTGTTATCTTGGAACGCTATAATATTGGAAATGCTTGATTAATATGAAACAATTTCAAGAAATTAGATAACGTGTGTGTACTAAAGTTTAATATTAGACCCAAGATTAATATAAAATCATTTAAATAATAATGTACAAGTGTATAATAAATATTATTATAGCTGTAATTATAATTATTTGATTATATAATAATATACTATCATGCAAGTTAATAATAATAATAATAATAATAATTAATAATACAATAATACACAATTAAGCTCAATTGGTTTATACAGTATAAACCATTGAAATTTTGTTTTACTTTTCAAATTCTATAACTAAGACAACAAATGTCCAATACAACCATCTTTCACTTCAAAATCAAAGATCAGTACCTTAAAAATATACATGCTCTGCAAAATAACAGGATTTATTAGACCCAGGTTTTTGACCACGTTCTACAGACAGAGAGAGAGAGAGAGAGAGAGAGAGAGAGAGAGACTTATTCTTCTCCTTCGGTGTGGGAACAGGAACTTCACATCAGGCTACACCATGCATAATAATTGTTCCTTAACTATACAGTAACTATCAATAAAGTAATTATGGATGTGAATGATTATATACTGGCTCCTCCAGTTTTATGCACTCACTACAACATGGTTCTAGCAACAACAAAAAAAAGGATATCAAAGATACCCTTACCTGGATCTTTGGGGAATGTGTGACGGATTTAAATACAGGCTCATGGGCATGAAGAGCTAAAAGTTACAAAGAGAGAAAGAACATTATCTAGTTAATACAAATGCAGATTATTTTACTTTAAGCTGCTAATCTATGGATAAACACAGATAGAAAATGGTGAAAGTGAAATAAGGTTCTCAAACTTTCCAGATCCAGATTACACTGACCAGCCATAGCATTAACACCACTGCCAGGGGAACTGAACAACACTGATCATCAACTATACACCAGTAAGCTGGTGACAGGATCATGGGCACCCTGGCTTTCATCCCACAAAAAAGCCAATGCAGCACAAATCTGTCCGGTCCAGCAATCCACCTCAACCAAAGGATCCTGATGCCAGACACCACAGCACGCCCCAGAGGAGCCATGGACAAGGGGAACCAAAAAAACTACCCTTTTAATGTTGATGTTATGGCTGATAAGTGTATTTAATCATATTTCTTTTTCACAAAACCCACCGTGTCCGATTTTGTTAAGCGATCTTTCCCTCGGGACGATAAACTCCCCTGTGGATAAACAGGAAAACAGGGTAAAGACGAACACTGAAAGCATTACGGGTCTGCATGTCTGCTGGAATTCTGCCAGTGTTTTAGCCCTTTAGATATATCTTTGATATCGCAGCAGTAAACCACAACAAAGGAAGACACAGTGTTCGAAAGTGTCTAGCAAAGGGCATGATGAAATACACACTGCAGGGTTGGAAGTACACCATCCAGCCAGGTCATTGAACCGGGCCACATATCGTATATGTACTGTATGTTGCATACTTTGCTAATTTACTTTTCTGATCTATTACAGATTTATGCCTTCATTTACACGTCTCAGTTTCAACTGCATGTCCGTCATATTTTTACTATTTATTTAGTGTAAATTATAAGCATTATAAATATACAGTATATACTGTACCATTGCCCATTAGAATAATTTTAAATATTAATTTATTTTTTAATTAATAATAATAATAATAATAATAATAATACTCTCCTACATTATCATTACAAACCATTTTCATCGAAGACCCCTTTTTCAAAGAAAAAGCAGACCTTGTCCCCACTTGTGATAAAGTAATCTGCATTTCCCTGGAGAAAGACAAACAAAGGGGCAAGTTAGTGGGTCATTAACAGAGACCTGAGCTAAATACTGAGAGCACAAACAACTAAAATATACTATATACTATAGATGGGTGACGATTTAAAGGAAAAAACAACATAACGCACTATGGGCCTTCACAAAAGTTTCCGTGCACCTCAATACTTGTGGTTTTCAAGTCTCTGTAATCGTACTGGAGTGATGACTACAACTCTTCCAAAAGATATTCCCCCTAAGGTAGTGGTGAAGAATGTAATCTATTATGTCGCTGCAAAATCCTCCACAAGTGTTCACGTGGGGTGAAATCTGGTGACTGTAAAGCCATAGGATATGATTTCCATATCTTACACTCAGCATTCGGTGAACCCTCATGCCCTGATGATGGGATCTGAGTCTTTCTCAAAGAGACCACTCCAGTCAGGATAGAGATAGTATAAAGGTCATTAGTCAGACCTTTGGCTCTTCCCTTTAAGTGAATAAGTGCTCATGACAAATGCCAGAATAATTCACCCGAAAGCATAACAGAGTTACTTGATTTTCCTTCAATTTGTCACCTCTCAGTAAGCTGAAAACTTACCTGCATCTATCCATATCACATTTTATTTCAGAATGCAAAAAGAGCAAAAAAAAATATTTTTAAAAAAAAATTATTATTCTTTGAATTGTTAACAATTTCATATTAATGTTAAAGTTAAAGTAACATTACCTGGGACTTCAGCTGCTCGTCATGGTCGGTAGAGAACTGAATCCGGCAGTGATTTGGAACGTCCATCTTCTCCACTATTTCATTCATTCGTTCCCGCAGTGCTTCACACTCCTCTGGGCTGAAAAATCCTTCCAGCACAAGGTAGCCATCTTCATGGTACTGTCATTCAAACCAAACGATATCGGGTGAAAACATTAGGCACAAAACAGGTCTAACCACTCTCAAGAGTTTTAAGCTGAAGCTTGCAGGGAGTGGTATTCAAATTTAATAGTTAAAGGGCACCTATTATGCAGAAATTACTTTATTCTTTTTTTTTTTTCTTTTTTTTTATTTGAGAAAAAAAGAAGGGACAATACATATTAATGAACATTTTCACAAATGTAAATATGTCAGATTATAGCCTAAGGCTAATTTC
>JAQQZT010000011.1:18656267-18677825 GCA_030068275.1 Clarias platycephalus | reverse complement strand
AGTTTTGAAATCCCCAGTATTGTTGTAGAATGTAGAAAATAAATCACTAAACAAAAACAAAGAAATTTGCAAGTGACACCAAACTTTTGAACGGTAGTGTATATTAAATTAATTATAGACAGAACACCTCGCCCAAACCTCAAACTTTCAATATACAGTACAATATCAGACAATTTGATACAGTTTATACAAGAAGAAACATGGCTGCTATGGTTGTGTAAGTAAGGATCTGTACATATCAGGGGCCCTTTAAAATGCTACAGCACTAGGCAAAGTTTTGGCTTCACCCAGGTTGAGAACCGAGGATTTTTTAGCATCATCCCAGGCAAATTTCACACTAACAGGAACAAATACCAATACTTTTCATGTCTATAATTGAATTTAAAAGCTCTTAACACAACAGACAAGTGATTTCCTTTCATGTGAATTTTTAGGTTTAAAATAAAAAAATAAATAAAAAAAAATCATCTTGTTCAGTGAGTAATAGGTGACAATAGACTAAATGTGTCTTATGGCTTACAATCATTTTACTATTATGATTTTATGGTTAATATTAATATAGCTTATAATCATCTTCCACCCTAAATAAAAAACCTTTGAGCTTGAGCTGGACTGCATCACACAGTCATGTAATGATCATGGTTGTTAAAGCATGATGATCACGAGCATGAAATATCATTGTGCGTTTTTTTATGTATCCAACAACACGTCCAGGGTAGAGCCAACACTTCCTATTATAAGCTGTTTATTCTATTTTATTTTATTTGGTTGTATAATATATATGTTTTAAAAAAAAAAAAAGCCTAACCAGGGACTGGGGCTGCAAATTAGCCTTTGGCTAGAAGCCTATATGTAGAGCATCGGCTGCATGAAATTGCAGTGTTACACTGCATTGTCCCTGTTAAATAAACTAATAAAATAAAATAAAAAAAAGAAATATTGAAATTCTCATAATTTTAAGGAATTTATTGGACTAATAATAATAACATTTCAGCCATGTTATTATTGATTTTTTTTTTTTTTTTTTTGTGGTTTTAACAATAGACATTGTTGCAAAAATAAGAATATTGGTCTTAAATTTAAAAATGTATAAATGCACATTTTTATCAGTTAGTCCTTGAGGTGACCTTGAAAAGGAAACATTCCCTAAGGTGATAATAGGAAGAAACCTTTAGAGGAACCAGACTCAAAACGGAGCACATCCTCATTTGTGTGATTCCATCTGCTAGGAAACTTTAAAGAATGTAGGTTTTGACTCACCTTCTTGACTTCCTGCTCCCGTAAAAATGTCCATAATGAGCAGATTGATGAAGTGACTAAGTTTGTTTTTGCGACTTAAACCAAGAGAAAGAAAGAAAGAAAGAAAGAAAGAAGGGTAATTTTGGTGCTGTGGCAACCTTATAACTGCTGTAACCTATAAAGCCATGCCGAGAAAGCACACTGGATTTAACTGAGAGAGTGAGAGAGTGAGAAGCTTATCTAGGTGAAGTGATTTCAGTATGTCAAACCTGATTACAGTGTAACCATAGTGACTGCTCACAACTCTAGTGCTAGTAATCCACTAACCTGTACAGATTCACTATTTCCTCTGATCTCACACACCTCATTCAACTCAATTAATATTTAATAATGAACTGATCTAATGGATCAGGTGTGAGGCCAGCAGGAAACCTTACAACTCTCCTGAAGTGACCTCGATTTAGGACTGTATTCTAATCCACATAGGCGACTTGTATCCTAATGGGGGATAAATGAAAGACAATAACAACATATAGGATATAAAAACATAAGAAACAGTTTATTCTAATATTCATTGGTCACACGCATAGTCTGATTTACATTGCACTGTACCTCAGATATGTGAGTGTGGGTTCAAGACTTGTAGACAAGGTTATCCAAGACGACTTGATAACCGTATTTCATGTTAAACGTCCCCAAAAATATCAGAGTTATTATTATTATTAGCTGGTGGAGATCATGCCAAAACGCTTGAAAGCTGTAATTCCACCAAATACTGTTTTATGTTATTTAGCCAAAGCATTAACACAATTTGTGTACAAATTATTTGCATTTGTTTTGAGTTATTAAAGCTCTACAAATACTGCATGATCTTGCTTTATTTTGATGTGTTATGTAATTTCCTTTAAATATACACTCTAAATAACAATAGTTACTGTATATTTTGAATTTAGGAGAAATATTGTCAACAAAAAATGAAACGAAACTCACCAATACATGCACCCGTGAGAAAAAAAGAAAAAACAACATAAGAAACTGATTATTTTGCAGTGTTCTCTTATTACAGTACGGCGATGAGACACTTAGCTGCAGTAAAACGTTTGAATGGTGCAAATATTGTAAAGGCAGCCATACATCTGTAAATTTCCTGTGAACATTCACATTTGGAACACCTGATCACTGACTTATTTACTTAAAACACTGACAGATTTAACCTTTTTTCACCAGGTTGCAGAAGCGATGCATCTGTCCGTAGGAACTATACACACTATACATCAGTCACAAACACCACTTTCCCATTACAGGAAGTCAGCTGTTAATTATTACAACATCCCTCGTACAGTCCTGACCTCGTGCCAAGCCATTTCTACATGTTTGGGCCATTAAAGGAGTTCCTGGGAGGCCAGCGTTTAAAACGTGAAGCAGGCAGTGCGATCATGACTCCTGTGTACCGAGAAAACCTTATATCTATTGATATGAAGCCATTATAAGCAATCTAATCTGTAGAAGTAATTCAAGAAAACAACAAGACAATATTGGTAATCCTACATTTCTAATTATAACAAAAAATAAATAGATGTAGGAGGCACGGTGGCTTAGTGGTTAGCACTGTACCTCCATGTTCCGGATTCGAGTCCCACCTCGGGGTCTGTATGCGTGGGGTTTGCATGTTCTCCCTGTGCTTGTTGGATTTCCTCAGGGTACTCCAGTTACCTCCCACAGTCCCAAAACATGGAGATTAGCCTAACTGGCGTCCTCAGATTACCTATAGTGTATGTGAATAAGCATCTGTGTGCTCTGTGATGGATTGGTTCCCTGCCCTGTGCCTGGGATAGGCTTCAGGCACCCCGTGAACCTGTATACAAGATAAAGTGGTATAGACGATGAGAGACATACTAATGTATTAGAACACAGTCAGAGATTAGGTTTAGGCTTCCAGGTTAAAATGCAGAAACTCAGCTCAATTTGTGACTGAGCTGCACATCCATTAGGGGGCGCCAGATTACCACCTAATCCCATTTTGGGAAGGAACCAGGGCAGGTCTTTTTTTTTTTTTTTTTTTTGCAGTTTCTTCATAAACACACGTCCAGATGTGTCCAGAGGTCAAAAACAACCTTTTGTTTTCACTTACAAAGTCACAGGAAGGAAAATATCAACCACTGACACTGGAGTCAAGTATCCATGCTGGAGCAAAGATTAAACAGGCTTATGTTGGGTCACAGAGGAGTGAATTAGGATATAATAAGGTAGAAATTCAACATTAATGTTTTACTTTTATTATTGATGATCATATTTAGGATCTTGCCATGGAGATAAAATGTAATGTACATGGACAAATTAACTTACTGTATGTAGTGTCCCTAATTGTAATATTAGTCCCTAATCATTTGTCATACTGCAAATACAAAACTGGCTTCTGACTTGTGAATGCGCTGAATACTGTTACAACGACGTAGTGTTCCTAATCTTATGTCTCCAACAATTCCCCAGATTCACTCATTCTCTATACTGATTATCCTGTACAGGGTCACCGAAAGCCTTGAGCTTATGCCAGGAGACTTCAGGCACTAGGTGGGTACACCCTGGACAGAGTGCCAACAATCCACTGCAGGGCGCACACGCACTCACACACCCATTCACACACTAGGGACTCTTTGGGAATGCCAATTAGTCTAAACTGCATATCTTCAGACTGTGGGAGGAAACCGGAATACCTGAAGGAAACCACTGAGAGAATATGCAAACCTTATTCGCACATACTGTACACATGCACACGAGATGGGAATTGAACCCTTGACCCTGGAAGTATGTGGTCACCGTGCTGCCTCAAGTTTCCAAATGTTTCCAAAATAGAGCTAAGACATGCAGTTTGTCGAAAGTCCACTGGGGGTGTTTTTGGTCTCCATAGCTAGATTTCTCTTTCATGACTACCTGTATTAAATCATTTTAAGCCATAAAATTAAGAATAATTAGGGGAGTAGCCGATTTGAATGAGAGTTGCAATGCATTCACAACACTAGCTGTTCATCACTCCAATGAACTGGAATTATTGTACTGTAGTTTAACTTGTCCACAAGAAATATTGACGGGGGAAAAAAAAAAAAAAAATCCATATCATGCTTGCATGCTTATACTGTATTCCCTCCGCCCACTTGGCAATTTATGGATTAACCTGGACCACACCTCCTACAGCTTCCAGACCGCTCATCAGGAAACCTATGGGTGATGTCATGGAGGGTTTGTCCAGATCTTTTTATGACTATTCGGTCTTCTTTTGTTTATAAAAAAATTATAAAAGGAAAAATGCTCATGGATTCAGACTTTTGGTTAAATGACAATATTGTGACATTTAATTTGCACACACAGAGGGGAATAAAACAAATACCCTCCACAAATAATAGCTGCACAGACCTAGAGATTTTCTCTGGAGGTTTTAGGACTGAGTTTAATTTTTAGGATTGAGTTTAATTTTCTTTCTGACCATGTTACCCTAAAAAGTTTGATAATAACAAATAATAAAGCTCCAACATCCTCGCCGCCCTCCACTCCAGATGTTTGACATTGGCATTACCAGAAGCTCTTGCCCTGTGTCTGTACGCAGGTCTACAGGTGTCACTAATAAAGGGAACAGTGATTGTATCATTTCTTGTTGAAACAGAACTGGTGAGCTCATATTCCTGAATTCTACAACAGGAGTTAAGACTTGCTTTAGCTTTAAATTGAGAGAGTGAGAATGGCTCTTGAGGTCTTGGATCAATCTCATGAATGGAATTCTCTCTAATGAATAAGACAACCCACACAGTGTGTGAGAGTGTTAAGTGTGAATGGACTAAACACACCGGTTTATATGTGGGTTGTTTTGAGAATGACCTCAGTTAAGGGTGTGGTTTTATTTTTTTTACTAGACTGTAAGGTAGAGTCATGCATGTTTTTTTTTCCAGTTAAAAGGTATGAAAGTCTATTTATGTGTATGCTATGCAGGCGGTTTTGTGCATTTGTGTGCACTGATTGTGCACAAAACTGTCTTAAATCCGGATAATCCGAACACAAATAATGGGAAGAATCGTTTCCAGAATCATTTATTAGCATAATCGTAGGGACGTAACAAATAAAGAAAAAGAAACACTACTATTAATGGTCAAACAAAACATTAATGCACATCATTGTCTCATACAAACATCAGTTTGCAATAGTCTACTTTTTTGGCAAAAAACAAAACATTCATCCTCAGATATATCCCTGTTCTAAGGAGTTAAGGCAAATGATAGTGCAGGACTGTTGTCTTGACAACAGAAACGATGTTATTAGAACACCGCATCATCCCTCTTTTTTGTTTTTGGTGATCGCTCGAGGTCTCAAACGCACATATAAGCAAAAGTCCTTCATTACACTTGAGAGACGCTGGAGTTTTTGAGTTGAAGTGTGTTTGAGTCCTTTTGTTTCAATCAATCTTTATGTGATTTCGCACAGAATTTGCATGCAGCTTAGCTTATAGTTTGCATGTACTGGCCTGTGGCACTGCACACGTTTGTGTGTGTTGTGTGTGTGTGTGTGTTGTGTGTTGTGTGTTGTGTGTATAGCCAGGACTAGACCTGTCCCACTTCCATTTCATTAATCCACCTGCTCTTTTCTCTCTTCTTGGCTTTATGCAAGGATCAACCTTGTATTCCACTAAATATATAAAAACAACTAATATATATATATATATAAAAAAAAAAAAAAACAACACTAAAAAAATGAAAATGTCCAAATAAAAGTTTTTAAAGAGTTTTAAAACGCAGCTTTTTCTTTTGCTTCCAATCTCGTTCCCTTCTCATTTCTCGCCTTTTAGTCTCAGGCTTGCTCCTTGTCGGCTCTCCACAGCTGCTCCTTCACTTCAGGAGGAAGAGTTTTAAAGAGCTCTTCCTCCACCACCAGGCCTGAGCGTTTCAGCATGCGGCACTCGCCCAGCTCCACCGGCAGGCCTTCTAGCCGATTCCCGCGCAACTCCAGCTGAGTCAAAGAAGTGAGCTCCCCGAAACGCGACGGCAGTGCGGTCAGGCAGTTGTTCCCCAGGTTCAGCGTCCGAAGCTTCTTGCACTGGAACAGCTCGGGTGGCAACGTCTCGATCTGAGAGAGGGGAGGAAGAATTAGATGCAAAGAGGTTAACATCCGCTAGACAATTTTTGTAATCTGATAACATAAAAGTGACTCCATGGTGTAGTGCCCACTGTACCAGCCTCTGGAGGCAGTGTTATGATCTGGGGTTGCTTCAGATCTAGGCTCGTTAAGTTACGTGGCAATAAAATTAACTGATGACGTTAATGTACTAAATGACAGGGTCATATATATCTATGCATTTTCTTCCCTGAAGGCATTGGTAAATTCTAGGACTTAAATGGACGAAGAGTGCTTCTGGAAGCATGAGGAATTATATTTACATATAAATTGGACCCAAGATTGTGCGCTAAAGGCGGTCAAAAGTAACACCCGAGTGTGAGACTTATAACTTTAGCAGTCATGTTAGTTTACGCTGCCTGGCAAAAATACAACTGCCACAGTTAAAAGTAGTTTGAAATAATACATGTCAAAATTTGATTCAATACTTGACAATAGGCAATATCACCACCACTTCAGGTGCTAGTAGAGTAGTGTTAAGAGTAATAATAGCAGCCGTGTAGTCAGGACTATTTGGCAGCAGCATTTGTGAACAAAAGCTAATTTGTAGGTGATTCTTGCAAATCTGTTGTCCACCTGGTCACTTCTGTTTAACGCGGTACAACGTGTTTGTTACTGCTGAAAGGTTTCCTGCACCAACAAGCAGCATGGGAACTAGAAACACCTTCTTGTCCTTAAAGCCTCTTTGCTATGTTAACCCCATTGTTTGTGACAAGACGCTAAAAATCAA
Source organism: Clarias platycephalus (assembly GCA_030068275.1). Lineage (NCBI taxonomy): Eukaryota > Metazoa > Chordata > Actinopteri > Siluriformes > Clariidae > Clarias > Clarias platycephalus. The sequence continues at coordinate 18,670,699 of JAQQZT010000011.1, read as the reverse complement.
CATTTCCACTGTCAAGATCATTCTTGTCCACTTGTAGCATTATCGAAATAGGGCAGTGATACCGCCAAGAAAACAAGCCTACGTTTTCTGAGGGAAAAAAGCCTGTTTGTAATGTATTCCGGAAATAAGAAAGACAAAAGAGTGTGTGTGTGGATGCATTTTTAAGCATGCTCCGTCAGGTCTCATAAAAATGCTATTTTCAGCATCACCAAACAAACCACCCACTGCTAACATCATCCTGGCCCACGTCCTTACACTCAAAACATCACAGTCCTCAGTAAACAGCAGCCCTGACTGCATGCTTGCATTGATTCATTGTCGCTTTGTGGAACCTGATGTGACCTACAGTATACCCAGGTCTAATGCTAGATAAGCAACATATATCTGCTACATTTAATTTCACATTACTAACCTCAAAACATTCTCAACATTTCCTGTGGGGCCTCTGTGGATCACGCTTGTTTGATCAGATAGAGATCTGGGGAATTCGGAGGCCAGGTCGGTGGCCTTGTGCTCTTTGCCTGCTAAGGCTCATATGTGCCGGGCTGCAAGTGTTCTGATACCTTTCCATCACCGCCAGCATTGACTTTTTTCAGCAATTTGTGATACATTGGTTTTCTGTGGAATCCAATTGGACAGGCTGGTTTTTGGTGCCAAGTGAGAAAATGGTACAAATGGTACAGGGGTGCAAACCTGTATTTCCTGGGATTAAAGCTCAAGGGGGAAGTAAAAAACAAAAAAACAACAACAAAAAACACCTACTTTTCACACTATTAATCATTTATCTTGGTCTCAGACTGGGCCATAGCCTTCTTATGTGTGGGAAGGATTAGAATATTTTATTGTAATGTGCTAAATGTTATCTAAAACCTAACACACACTGTTGAATTTTATATTCTGACTGGTGTAAAAATAAATCTACACATTTTAACCAGGCACTGACGGTGGTCCCAGCAAACCTATTTAAATACACACACATTTTATGATGTGAAGTACTGTGTTTAGATTTTCGCACATGATTTGTTGAGTACTCATTTTGTTTTGTCCAGATTCTCACTTTATGCTGTCTGTATTACCCAACTCAGATCAAAAACATTTCCCATTTCAGGAAAAAAAGGCAACATGTTACATAACAGATCACTCCGTAGACAAAAACACTGTTTTTAAAGCATGTGTCTACAACTCTACAGAAGACTGTATGTTATGTTATTTACAGCAACGTGGCATTCACAAGAAGCTGCATGACGAATGCTTACATAATTTAGGATTGAGGATAAAAGCTTATTTAAAAAATTTAAATAAAAAATAAAAACATGGAAGGGTGAGGTAATTATTTCCGTATTACATAAAATGGTTGCAAAATTCTGAGCCTAAATCTCCCTAGGATGTGTTGAGCCTCAGACTCGGTTCTAAACACGATCTCAAACATTCTGGGACGAGTTCCACCTGGGTTACACTCACCAGGAGGTCTGAGAGCGTTATAAAATCCACTGCAGTAACTCATGTGCCTGAGAGCGTGTGTGTGTGTATTTATAATCCTCACCCTGTTCGCAGTAACAGCAAAGTACTGCAGGTTCTGCAGCAGTCCAATGTCAGGGTGGATACTGTTCAGGTTGTTGTGGCTCAGGTCGAGGTAGCGCAGCTTGCGGCAGAAGAACAGCTGGCTGGGGATCTTGTCGATCTTGTTGCGGTTCAGGTGAAGGCGCTCGAGGTTGGTGAGCGTGCCGATCTGGATGGGGATGTACGCGATCTGGTTGTACCAGAGCTTCAGACACACCAGCCGGTGCAGGTGCTGGAAGCTGATGATCTCCTCGATTGTCTTTAGGTTGTTGTCCTTCAGGTCGATCTCCTGCAGAAAGACAGGACGGAACAGAATCGTTACATCGCGGAACCAAAGAATCAGGCAAAATCGTGATCCACGTGTCAAATAAGAGGAAAACTAATACTTCATACAAAAATCATCTTTACTATTTTGTCCTAGAGAGAGGGAGGACATATTTATAAAAGGCGGCAAAGTGATATGCAAGTGCAACAAAGGTGAATATTTCCAGGTTGAGACATTTAGCTACCTAGCAAAAAAAAAATTTCAGACGGATCAAAATAATAATTAAATTGAAGTGATATGTAATGTTTCTTGCATCGTTAATCGTAAATATTTTAAGGAGGTTTATATGCATTTCATTTGACTTTTTTTTTTAAACAAACCTAACCTAAAATTAAAGAAAAAAAAAAAATGAAGAAAGGGACACTGGATTTACTTGTGCATTGTTTAACTGTCAAGTATTTTCCAAGAAAATCAAGTTAGTAGTTTCCATGAAACGAAAAAGCAAAACCAAATTTTCCCCCCCAAATTGGTTCTGATGTGGTGACAAAAATACTTTTTGGGGATCTGTAATGTTGATGTTCATGAAAATTTTTACTGAAATCAATCTATATCAAGGGCATATTTTGTCATTCAAATGAGACGTAATAAATCTATTTGGGTTATTGCCCTTCCACGAAAGTTGTTCAAAAATAATTTGATTTGTGTCCAACAATGATATACGGGCAATATATCAAATAAAAATATATTAAATCCAATCCGATCCCAATTCACCATCTTAGAGGTGTTTTCCATATACTCATGGTGTACGAAAGTTTGTTTACGCATTAAACTTTCCCTTGAACAAGCATCAAAAACAGGACATATGCAGGCACCGTTCAATAAGATGTACCTGTAGGTTGTGGAGGCTGAAAATTGAATGAGGGATGCGCTCCAGATCGCAGCGCACCAGCTCCAGCTCGGTCAGGTTCACCATCTTTTTCAGGCTGTTCAGCACCATCAGCTTGGTGCCCTCGTTATTGATGGAGAGCTTCTGCAGGTGCACGCCCACATCTGTCACCACCTAGAGAAGAAAAAGAATTTTTTTTTTACAATAATCTTTAATTTTAATGAAAAAAAACTTAGCAATACAGAAGCTTTTATGAATCCAGCCATCCATAAATCTGAAAGGAGATTCAATGCATTATAATTATGGATCAAATACTTTACCTTTTAGAAAGCAATTAATTTTTTAAAAACATCCTGCAAATTCTCTCAATCACAATCTTACCTGAGGCAGCTTAGTGAGATTGCTCTTCAGCCGTAGCACCTTGAGTCTTTTGAGTTCTCGCAGGCTGTCGATGACGATGAAACGGTTATTCTCGGCGCTCAGGTTGCCGGTGAGGTGGAGCTCGCTCAGGTTCTTCAGGCTGTAGATCCACAGGGGAATCTCCTTGATGTCTGTGAACTTGATGTGCAGCGACTTGAGGTTCTCGCGTAGAAACGCCAGAGCAGGAGCCTCGATCTTGGCTGGTGTATGGTACAGCCACAGCTCCCTCAGACTGGCTAGCTGGGCAATGATGGGCGGAATGGTGACATCTGGGATTAGTTCTAATTTTAGGACCTGGGAGATAAACAGGAAGGCAAAGATTTAGAGATCAGGATCGGTCAAAGAATGGATCAGGGATCACGGTCGACTGACAGCAAGGCATTTGTTGAGAAAGTCGTCCATGTTAAGGATGTTAATGGTTTTCCGTTAAGAATTTAACAAATATTCTAATTGATAATCCTCCACAGTTTAAAGTGTATATTAGGTAGCACATCACAAGAGGGCGCACTTGCAGTTCAGCCAGGGCCACACTTGCAGTATTGGACACGGTTGTTTGCAGAAAGCACAACATGCTAACCTCAACAACCCAGCTGTATGCTAACTTTAGCTTTGCTAAAAACTTTGCTAAAGGCAAATTCCTTTCGTGGCCTCCTGTTCCACTTCCCCTTCGGACATCTTTATCTTCACGGACAGCTCTTTTTTCAATACCTTTGTTACACCGATGGTTCACAACACAAATGGTTATACATTCCAAGGTGCAAGTACAAAATAAGGCTTTAATCTACTCAAACTCATGTGATTCCAGACTTGGCGTTACTAATGATTAACAGCTAGTGATCACAAGAAAACTAATTATATGTAAAACCTGGACATACATTAAATCTAAATCCCAGCCGAGTTGGCTGGTAAGCTTTAACATCGGCACCAACCTCGAGCTCGAGTAGGTCGAACACCGTGTCTGGAATACCGCTAAGCATGAAGAGATGGAGCTCCAGCTTCTCCTGTGAATTCTTGGTGATCCTCTGGCGGAGCTTCTCCAGCGTCCACTCGTTGTTAAGGTTGAGCTGGCGCAGCTTGTTCTCGCTCACCTCGGACAGGAAGACGGCGAAGCGCTTCGAGTACAGCGGGTCGTACTGGTCGATCATATGCAGCATGAAGGCGAAGTCGTTCTTGACGTCGGGGATGTCGCTGTAGCTGCTCTCCTCGCGGATCGACTCGAACGAGTAGTGCTTGAGCGAGCGGCCCAGCATCCAGCACAGCGTGTACATGCAGATCAGGCCGTAGATGATCACCAACGAGATGTAGAACCAGGCCAGGATCTTGAAGAGGGTGGCGAGCGGGTGTGCGCAGTAATACATCTTGTAGCCCGTGAGCCGCTCGATGCCCACTTCGCACTTCACATCGAACTTGATGAACTGCACGTAGTACGCCGTGTAGCTAATGATCAGAATGAACTTGATGACTTTGATGATGGTTTGGCGGATGTAGAGGCGGTAGACGACGTCGCCCTCTTCCACATGGATGCGGAACTTCTTTACCTGAGGAAAAGCAAAGGGTTCTGGTTATTTTCCTTAACACACATCCTGACTAGCCTTCAAAGTCAGAAATCATCTATTTGTTTAAAACAAAGTACATGGACAAATGTATACTATTAAAATTTGGCATCAAAGTGATTTTTTTTTCTAAACAACTAAAAAAATAAAGCATCTAAATGAATGAGACTTAGTAAAAGCCTTGCTAAAGCTATTGAACAAATGAAACCATCAGAGACGACTCCATTATTTGCAATATGAAACTTTAAAGAAACACCTAGTCCAAAAATACAGTCCTAATTTTAACTTATTTGAACCCCTCTGGTATGCATATCCATCAGGGGCATAAGGGCAAGGACAGACAAATCATGCCTTCACGTACTGTACCACTGCCCAAAAACATTTCAAAGAATTTCCTTTCGTTTATTCAGAGAATAAATAACTGGAAGCTAAAAGGATTACAATACAAAGCAACTCGCTCTGACATGTCAGCAAATAACTAGTGTGAGTGCACAGTGTCCTTGATGGATATTGATAACCGCTGAATAGGTGAAACAGGGGAAAGGGACAGGGATGTGATCTAGTACGCATGATTCACTCAGCAGTTTCTCTTTGTCCTCCTTTAGGGCTGAAACAGATCACACGTGCCTCTAAGTGACAATGATGTGACAAACCGTGTGCTGAGAGATCCCCCAAGCATTTAATATCACTCAGTACTTTATATCGGAAACTCTCTCATTTATCAATCTTTTATATAATTACAGTAATGGACAAAAATATATATATTCTTAGTGGTTGTTTCAGACACATACCTTCTCAAAAAGCGCCTTAGCTTGCTCTCCCTCTTTCTTGTCCAGCACCCCTGTCTCCGACCGGTCGACGATTCCCTGCTCGATGCGTGACTTGGTGCGCTGCAGCATGGGTATGCTGGCCTCCACATCCTGATCGCTCACGCTCGACGCCTTCTTCTTGTCTTTAGAGTCGTTCCGATCGTCACTTTTGCCTGCTGGCTTGGCGTCGCTTTCTTCTGCCACGGTTTCGGATAGGGCGCGCGTGGTCCATGGCGAGTCGAAGCACTTCAGCAGGATGGAGACAAAGTGTTCGAGTTTAGAGCTGGTCCGCGGGAATTTGAACCAGAAGTTGCTGCATGCTAGCAACACCAGCGTGTGGAGTAGCACCAGGTACGGGAAGTACTTCGCAAACCAGTGCAGTTTGTGCTCGTAGCACACGGCGTCGACGTAGTTGTACTGGTGCCGATCCAGCTCGTACTGGATGCCGCGTGGCTCGGGCTGAGGGGTGGATGTGTTGATGGTTAGTGGCAAGCAGTGTCCATCTACTACCCACTTGCACGGCAGGCAGATCATCTTGTCCTGCGTCACCTGAAGCCAAAAAGAGAGCATTCGTTATCTCTACTGTTCCTACAGCCCGCTCAGGATGTAATAGAGCTGACCTGACTGGTAAATGTGATTCATTTGCAGTGAGAAATGTTGCTGCTGATCAAGATAAAGGCACCAAGATTCGTCAAATATAAGATGTAGAACTATTATGCCCGCTTTTTCCATTTTTTTGTAAACATAAATACAGGGAAAAAAGCTTGTGGGACAAAGTAAGGTCATTAACATGGAAATGTACAGGCATCTTGTGTTGCATTAGCTATTCGGTCAAGCTTTTAAAATTTTAGTATTTAAAATATTAGGCATTAAAGCATTTAATCTGCCAGAACACAAGTTGTTAAACTTTAAAGTAAAGTTTGACTTTCCAGGTTTTCCGTCTAGTTACAAGAACTCAGTCTCTAAGGATGCTCCGATCGATCGGCCAATAATCACTTAATTTTCACAGATAGGTTGCCTCTCACCTGGCTGATCATTTAAACCGATACTAATTAGTGATGGGTCGTTCAGGAACGTTTCGAATCTTTAACGTGACTCAGAAGAACGAGTAGTCTCGGAGAGTGATTCGTTCATTTTCTACTGGGTGCTCTTGCGCAAATCATCGCAAAACCTCCGTAGGTTATGTACAAGAAACAGAATTGAGCGATTCTTTTTCAATGACTCTTCCACTGCGAGTCGTTTGTTCTTTTGTCACGTGACTCCCATAGACGCTATGCAATGCAGTACACAGGAAACAGTATTGAACGGTTCTCAACGAGTCTTCAAGACCAGAGTCGTTAGTTTTTTTGTCACGTGACTCCCATAGACGCTATGCGGTGCAACAGATTTAAAAGAACAACAAACAACTCAGACTGGAAGATATGAGAGGTGAGCTGCTCATTCTGTTTATTATAATATGTCCTTAGCTGCACCGTAATATTTTCATTACTGGAACTATAGCCAAAATTTGTGTATGTAGACGTATTGGGGTTCTATTTATTGAAAATACATTTTATTTTATTTCTGATCAAAAGAACGAAATAAACTAAATGACTCAAAAAAAGATTTGTTCATTTTGATGAACGAGATTCAAAGAACGAGTCACTAAAATGATTCAAACTTCCCATCACTAATACTAATATGACGACGTCAAATACCCGACTCGACATCCATATTGCGTCGCCGTGTCGCTACCAGCCTGGAATATTACCAAGTCTCTTTAAAGGATATCAAATTTGCAATATGTAGTTTTTCAGAAGCAAAACCACATGGTAGAACGTCTGCCAAAAGCTTTAACAACCTTATTTGTTCATAAAGAACATCACATTGTGAATAATTTAAATATGAAAAGTTATCCGGGAAAAACAACAGCAGCAGCTAAATCTTGTACGATGACCCTCCCTCAACCACTTACTGTATTGCAGAAGCTTCCCAAAAGCTCAAGCCTTAACCTGCAGAAAGCTTATGGATAAGCTTTAGATAAGTGTGTAAACGCCCCAGATGCTAGGCTATTCTTTTGTTTTTAGTTTTTGTTTTTATATATAATAATATAGAAATAATACGTTGCCGATAAATAAAAGTTTAAAATGTATGATGCTTTCTCGGATCTTAATTATATTTGAGCACTGCTGTTTGGAATAGTTATATACAGCTATAGATAGTAAACAAGTAAATAATACTACACAATAAACAAAACTTGAAATGGAAGATCTCAATAACGCGCGCACACGCACACACGCACGTGATCAGCGATTGTTATCGGTCAATCCTGATGTCTGTAATTGGGGATTAAATGACAAACACTGACCGGAGCAGCCTTAGATGCTTTACTACGTGGGAAATGGTGAGTCATTCAGTGGCCTTTCTTTAGCCAGAGAGCCAGAAAACACAGGTGGGAGAGAGAGAGAGTTGTTCTCACAGCGTTTATGATCATAAACGGAAGTGAAATTTCCCTCCTGGAAAATGACTCCGTGCTGGAGTAAACGTGCCCAGAAAGACTATATTTATTTCAACAACAAAAATAGAAACAATCAAATCAAGTGTTTACATGATGCATTTTACATACGATTGGGCTTTTATCCTCTATATTAGTGGAGTCCATGTGCGTGTACCTACTGTTGAAAAGTAAATTAAAAAAAGCTCTCTGTTGTTAATTTCTGATTTAGTTAAATCATTTACATAATGCCACTGAACTGGAAAAACTGAATCTCCACCTGCAGCCTTGATGGTTTATGCTTAGGTAAATGAAGTGGCTAGACTAAAGCCAGGTTATTATTTCCCCTAAACTGATCAGTTCTGCTTCAGCGTTTACAGCATCTGGATTGCGGTCCCTGCCCTAAAGTACCTGGTAAAAATCTAAAGGAAACTAAGAGCAACCGGATAATGTGCAGTGCAGAGAAAGCGTTTCCTTTCAGACGCCCAGTGGGGAGATGGTTTTAGGCCTAAGGTTGGGCATACGAGCCAGGAACATCTTGTCCTGGGTTATCGAAGACCAAAAGTGCATAAAATCTTCCTGTATTTTATCCACACGGATATACAAATTTAGATCAGGGCGGTGGAATAACTCTAGGAATAACCTCTGCAGCTCAAGCGTACCGAGCTCATTTCCTCAGCTCATCAACAAGCCATCGAGTGGTTTCAGTGGGTGTGGAAACCTCTAAGAGTTTCATCCAAGAGCATTTTAAGCAAATATCCCAAAAGTCACCGCGTTTCCATTAAATCATGTTCCAAAGAAGAGTAACAACATTAAAAGACACAGTGTTTCCATCAATTGTTACTATAGTTTCCCTCCAACTTCAAATAGGATGAATTTTTTTCTTCTGAATTTCGACATCATGATGTTGACATGACTTAAAATGTCTTAAGCCCTTTTCAGACACGCAGCCCTTTCCATAACTTTTACTTCATGAAATTGAAGGGGTCGGATTCACGGCCTAATGCATTCACCCGCCTGGAAATCGGCAGATTACGACATTCTGACTACAGATTACGTAAAGTGAGCCAATCAGTCACGGTTATCTAGAAAATTATGCTGTAAAGTCATGAGTCATGTTGCCAGATTGGCTGGGTTTCCCCTGAAAGCACAAAGAAACACATTCAAATTACTGCAAAGTCAGGTTTTGATGTTCTCTGAATATATATATATTTTTTTCAAATATTTCCAACCACCAGATGCAAGGGGTTTTCAGGACTGTTTACTTGGGATTTTGTTAATCTGGCAACCCTGGGTTATATTATACGATGCTTTATGTACTAATCTCTTGAGAATGGAAAATACGTCTGAATATGTCTGAATGACAGAAAGACATTTTATGGATTTACAAAGCTTGAGGTGTTGCACATGCCATGTCTGAATAAGCGTTCATGTTTTGTTGCAGAAAAAAAAAAAATTCCCTTTAAAAACAATGCCTGAAAGAAATGAGAAGGAGATGAATGAATGGAAAGGCAGACCTGCAGCGTGCCCCCGAACACGGCGATCATCAGCATGACGATGGAAATGTAGTCGGTGAAAACGTCCCACCATGGTTTCAGGATCCGGTACACGGGTTGAGTCTCGGCAAAATAACGCAACTCGGTAACAGGAATCATGATGGCTTACCTGCGAGAGAGAGAGAGAAACAGAGAGAGATTGGTTGTGAATTGAGGTCTTTAAAACACAGAACTGAATATCAGGATGAAAATCAGAATTTTCTACAGGGAATTCAATTTTGTCAGCCTCTGACCACACCAATATATCTGGTATCTGTACCCAAGTGCGCACAACATTATTGCTGCATATGTACCCTCCGTATGCATACCATGTGAGCCCATGTGCTACTTTAACAAGAAATGTTTACTGATTTCCATCCATCATTTCACGCACAAATTATGTGCATTACCTCAGCTCATTACCATCGCGTATTACATTGAGTCGTGTTGTTGCTCTTGTTTGCACATTGTACAATATATATGCACGTTATGTTTGCCTTTTGTATAGTGCTTTGTTAATTTATGGTGTTAATTTGTTTTGTTTGAGTCGAGTAAAGTCCAAGAGAAGGGACTACATCACCTTTCTGTAATTCAGGTAATCTGGTTATGGATCTTATGCTGCTTAAGCAGGAACTTTAATAGGGAATGTGATGGCGGACGGCCCAATTGTGCCGCACAAGTAACTGCTGCACAGTTCTTTCTGAGTGCAGATTAAATCCCGTTGTTGTGAAGACGGCATGCTGGGAAATTTGCAGCACTTCCTATTGCCTTCCGCCCCATGTTTAGACTGGACTCCGTATCAGGACTGTACACAAATGAATCGATGTTTAAAATACAAACAAACAAACAAAAAAACACAACAGAACTCGTACTGATACGGAACAAAAAGCTTTTAATCCTCGGTGTGCAGGTTGTATTGACGCGCGCTGCTATTGTTTATTTAATGATTAAGTCCATTACGGAGCGCACACAATCCACTTCACAGTCAATTACACACCACATTTTATCTATTTAAATCTTGGGAAATGGACAGCTTGCTCACAACAGGGCCTGGTTATTAGAATTGTTGAACAAACAGAAGCCTTAAGGGGATGTGTGTACAATCGATAAATGTAATGTTATAGAATTAAATTAGGTGTTGTTAATGTTCATGGTCTCTAAAGCTGAACAAAGATTGTATGGCAGTAACCCTTATGAGGATGACACTGTGGTATCTTTGCCATGCTGACGTCCCTAATTGTGTACATGAGATTTATCGCTTCGACTCGACTGATGCAAATCCGTGTCATAGCCTGTATACAGAGGTTATACACCTCCTGCAAGTCATAGTTATATAAAAGACTTCACAAACAGGTTAGTCATTGACTAAGGTGGGCAGGTCACGACTAACATCTGTACAGTAATCATACCACTTGAACTTGGCCAATTAGGCTGCTTTTATAGAGCATCATCTTATAGCAAGAAATATTTTTTGTGCGTTTGTGTGTGTGTGTGTGTGTGTGTGTGTGTGTGTGTGTGTGTGTTAGTTTCCTGGGAAACCAGACAAATCAAAGAGCCAAGCTCTCTATTTCTTACTAGAGTACAAACACTATGAATGAGACTGTGTGTGTGTGTGTTGGTGTGTGGCGTCTGCAGAGGAGGTATGTGGGGAAAACAGTGTAAAAAAAAAAAAAAAAAAGACCGTAAATGTATGTGTGTGTGAGTGAAAGAATGCTGAGTAAAACAGGCAATAAAGGTTAAGTATGAAGTAAACCCTGTGCATGTGTGTCAGTTAGTCTGTAATTCAGAACAGCCATGTGCTCCCCTTTCCTTATCCACAATGCATTGCCAGGAACCCAATTTAGCCATAACAGCTACGTCGTTAAACCGGAGACTTCAACCCATTAGAGTTCTGCTTGCTCGCTCAAACCTCGGCGGTGCCCCTGCATGCATGGGTGTATCTACACATCTCCACTCCAGAGAAATTCCATCTAAACACGGTTCAGTCACAATCAAGCTTTGTTTAAAGAAACATCGCGTCATAATAAGTGCATCGCCAGACATGCTGCTGCGTTCCGTTCTGGACTTGTGCGCCCTACGCAGGGCTCCTCGAAACGAGACTATGTAGGGTCATTTTCTCAGGCTGCTCTAAACTGAACTGATGAAGGGCACTCTCTTCAAGGCGTCCACTTTTACTAGGGGTCGTAAACCTGGGGTAGGTGGGTAATGATGTGTCCCGAATAGCCATTATTTCGGATTGGGAACTCTCGCTCAAGTAGCAAAGCATAGTCATTATCTCACACACACCTGCAAACACACATTAAGGCAGTAATAAAGGCCCACTTTATTCCACTTCCAGCCAAACAGGCTTCCAACACTGCGCTGTGATTGGCCAAACGTGAATGGAACATGTGACTGAATAACGGCAGTGTCTGTCACCTTCTAGTCAAATGCCTCTAGACTGCAACAACTTTCTCGTGGTAACGTGTTCTTGCAAAAGCAAGCGGTTTCTAAAGCAGTCCCTGTTTTTTTTTGCATTAGACAGGGCTTAAACAAGGCAATTGGATTTTCCCCCCTATTGTGACCTCATATAAGATCATCCTCTGCCCTACTCAGCTCTGCAGTTCTCTCCAGGGGCGAGGCTCAGCAGTATCTCATTTACATAGATACTGAAATGTGACGCTTTGGAAGAGGAGTGAAATAAATTGAGTCTGAAGTATGAAAAAAAATACCCATAAGCTGTGTTTACCCTGTAGTATTTTAAAGCAAACTTTGTTTGTGTCCTTTGAAATAAATGTACTGGGAGCTTTATCGCACCATGTGACACATATGTTGTGTCACAAATTGCACACTTGGGTACTAATCGAGACTCGGGGTGCAACTCTGTTGCTAATCGGACATACTGAAAGGATTAATCTGATTACAAGCACAAGTACTCATTAGCTCTTATTTAGCTCTCAGCTATTAAATTTAGCTTTGAGAATGTTTTGTGCATGTGGTAACTAACGATCGCGATAATAAAGATGAACACTTCATTAAAAATGAACTTTCCTGATGAAACAAAATCTGAAACCAATGAAAAGCAAAGTAGCAACAATATAATACAACTATTAATTAATGCTTAAAGATGGCAGACGGTAATTATGGGAGTTGAGCTGAAATCAAGTCTCTGGTGAAGGGGGCGTGGTCAAGCAATGTGCCTGAGTTCAATTCCCACCCATTGGCCAAACCCCAGTCACTGTATGCAATGACGGTCCCAAGCCAGGATAAAATGGGAGTGAAACCTGTGCCAACTGTACGCGAATCAGACGGTCGCAGTCGAAAGACTAACAAGTGTGTGTGGCTGTGAACTGAAAAGTAGTATATAGTATTTTATAGCTCAAAAGCAATAAGGATTGTGTGCGGGTGTCAATTTCACTTAAGAAGAACTAGAAATAATAAAATAAATAAATAAATAACAGACTCACAGAACACAACTGATTATCCACACATTCTCTTCAGGTGTGCATCCTCCGCACTAACCTAACTCATGTCCTTCACGAAACGGCCACGCCTCCGCCAGCACACAGTCTTTCCCTCTGAGCTGTTCTGCTCGAGTTAAGAATGAAATGTTGCCACATTTGGGAGATTTTTGCTCGTGAAGACGTTTGCCATCACGCTATTACTCGCTTCAAGTCCAGTAAGTCCAGTAAACCTACACGTCAATGCGTTCAACAGGTCACACAACAATCAAACTCAATGACGTCATGCACAAACCGACAATTAAATTCATTGACAAATAACTTGAGTATCAATTTTAGTCAAGAAGTTGATAAATATCATTGCACCTTTATTCCAGACTGAACACTGGTTCTCCTGTTACAATCCTATTTAGCTTTCAAGGTTTACCAGTCTGAATGCAAGTTCTGAGTTTTTGACATTGGACATCTTACTGCAAAACTTGTAAACCAGGCAGAGAGGAAACGTTTTGGCTTTTATGTACCATCTAGGTGATTTAAAAATACCGGATACATTTTAAAAAGACAGCTATCCCAAGCACACTTTTGAAGCATGCGTGTTATTGTAATGTACACCACTTCAATTAAGATCATTTTACAGCATTTTAGTATTTAGATTGCCACCTGTTGTTTTGCAGACGGCGCCTGGGCATGAAATCAACTAGTAGGAGCACTGGCCTCGGCCACCCTCATGCTTTATAGCACCTCGAGTACAGTTTGGTGGGAATTCTTTTCCTGGCTTTCTCCACATAAAACACTCGACACGAAAGAGCCATCCAAGTTAAATCTGGATTCATGTGGAAATGAGGCAGTTCTCTAGAAGCTGCTGTGTTTGCTCATCTTTGCTTTCTAGCCTTCCGCTTGATGAGAAAATTAACACAACCATGTCACGTCGCCTGTGCGTTCAAAATAAACGCCTGTGGTCGTTCAGTTTGGATATTACGAGTTTATTTTTATACTCCGCACCGCCATATCGCTTCAAACTGGTCTGGTTTGTTTATACATCGCTTGTGCACAAATTAACATTTGTGCTCAGTTTTTGACAGAATAGATTTGTTCTGTATTTATTTTAAAATCAGCCACATTAGAGCACATGATCCAGTCTAATGCTGAGTAAGACCAGACCTTTCAGTTCAGCTAGTCAACACAATGATAGTTAAATTATATGGAACCAGCGAGGGGCGATCAAGTCAAACCAGGACTTGAATGAGGGCATAAAACTAACTGACGTTTAATGAACACTTCCGGCGCAGTACGGTGATATGACTCTTAGCGGCAGTAAAACATGTGAATAGTGCAAACATTTTAAAGAAGGTCGCACGTCCGTGAATGGTGATCCTGGCCGAGGTGACTCGGAGCACACTGCAGTAGAATATCATCATCTTCTTTGTCTTTCGGCTGTTCCCTTTCAGGGGTCGCCACAGCGAATCATCTGCCTCCATCTAACCCTATCCT
>JAQQZT010000011.1:18624589-18653546 GCA_030068275.1 Clarias platycephalus | reverse complement strand
CACACACACACACACACACACACACACACACACACACACACACACACACACACACACACACACACACACACATCATCCTGATCATGAGGTAAAGCATTGCCTTTAATTCCAAAATGGGAAACGCTGCTAACATGGAGAGATATGGGGTGAGGGGCTGTTAGCGTGACTGCTGTGTGTATGTTAGCAGGAAACACACCTCGGGGCATTTCTGTTCAAATCCCAGTGAACAAATGAGACCGTGTGTGTGCGTGTGTGTGCACGTGAGAAACATCTTGTCGTGGGACAGAGACCATTTCACAAAAGTCTCTTCTCTCTGCTTAAATTACTCGCTCGTCTGCATCCATGTGTGTGTGTGTGTGTGTGTGTGTGTGTGTGTGTGTGTGTTCAGTCTCTGGGCGGGTCCTTTCCCAGCACAACTGCAGGCTAATCAGACTATTTGGGGTGGGTATCCAGTAAACAGGCACGCCCACACACACCACTATGCATACAAACCCCTCTCTGTAGCCTCACTGCTGTTCCCAAGTTCCACTTCACTCTGCTTCTTAGTTTAATTCAATTCAACTCCACTTAGTTCTTTACTGGTAGTAGTATTTTGTGTGTGTGTGTGTGTGTGTGTGTGTGTGTGTGTGTTTAACTTGGCTTACAAAGTGTGTAAGAAATAATGCACATCCAAATGTTTGTCTCATCTCTTGTCTGACTGTGTGCACGTGTCTGTCTGCTCCTTTCTACTGATCGGTCTCTTCCTCTCTGTCCATCTTTCAGTCTCTGCCACCTGTCTGTCTCTCTCTCTCTCTCTCTCTCATTCCTGGTCTGTTTTCTGCCAGTTTCCATCTGTCTGTATATCTCAGTCTCTCTCCCTCTGTCTCTCTCCTTCTTTCTACCTCTCAGTCTCTCTCTGCCTTTGTTTATCTGTTTCTTCCCCTCTCTTTCTATCCGTTTCTCAATCTTGGTCTATCTGTCCCTCATTCCCTCCATCTCTTCCTGTCTGTTTCTCTCTCTAACTCTCAGTGCCCCTCTTCTTTGGTCCACATCTGTCTCTCCTTCTTTTTACTGGTCTCTCGCTCTCTGCATCCGTTTATCCGATTCTTCCTCTCCCTCTCATCCGTTTCTCCCTCTAGACCATGGTCTGTCTTTCCCTTCATCTCTTCCCGTCTGTCTCTCCTTCTTTCCAGTTCTCTGCCACCTGTCTACCTCCGTCCCATGCTGTCTTTCTCTCTTTGCACCTCCCTGTGCCCCTCTACCTGTCTTTCTTGCACGCTTTCTGTCTCCACTCGTCTCTCTTTCTTCATCCACCCGTTTATCTCCCCTTTGGTGAAGCCTCTATCTATCCCTTTCTGTCTTTATTTGTCTACCTGTCTCTCTCTCTCTCCTTTTCTTTCTCTGTCTAACTTTCCCTTTTTTTTGCCTCTGCCTCTCCGCCTCCAGACCCAAACGTTTCCTCATCACTCTTCTACACACACACACCCTTGGGTGACTCTTGCAGCATGCGGTGCACAATCCTTCACAAACACTTACAACAACACAGTGTTTCTAATCACACACACAAACTCTACTCGGTAGTCCAGCTCTTCTTTACAACCACACACTCTTCAGGGCCTCTTTTTCATGTACCTGATGTCAGGAAAAAAGAAACACACAAACACACATGCAGATGCACAGAAGGCTTCACACTGCAGTAAAAGGGGCTGCTTTGTTTGAGGACATTCCTGCCAGTCTGTCTTCTTTATGTCAGTCTCAGATGCTCCGCCCACACACAGTCTGATGGCCGTGTGACACGCCGCGTCTTTTCCTGCCGCACAAGCTAATGGACCTTCTGCCGAGCAACATGTTCACAACGGACCCACCACAACGCGCATGCGTGTGTGTGTGTGTGTGTGTTAGTTATCTGGAACGAATTCAGCGGGGGAAACGGAAAGACGCAGCTGATGAGTTCTCTTTAACACCATTGAATTTTAACACTCATCATTCTCTCCTTTCTGTACATCAGGTCCATGAAACACACCAACACACACACATTTGTCTGCCTAGTTCACTCACCATTTTCTTCACACACACACGTGCACACACACAAAGGGGCTGTTGTCTGATCGGTCTCTGGACTCTTCAAGGACACCCTGTTCCTACCTGCTGCTTCCTTAACACACGTGTTTGACTTCAAAAAAAAAACCCACACACACAACATTACAACAGTATATTATTCTTAGTGGTGATGAGCATCTCACCTTTTAATGCTTAACCATTCAGGATTAGTTCAGGACCAGAAACGAGATGATCAGATTTATGTTGATTTCGTCGAGATGTTCCAGATTCGCACTTTTTACTCTCGGATCGACTCGCTGTTAAACGCCTGACTAAAGCACGACAGCCGATTGTGCATTTGAGGTACGTCAGTGTTATTCACTGCAGAAAGCCATTATTTATTTGTGGCATGTGACAGTACAGCGAGTATTTATTTATTTATTTTAAATCAGGGTCAGTTAACACGGCCTGTTCCCCGGCTGCTGATAAGGGCGTCGCTCCAGGGCCCAATGACGGAACCTGGGCAAAACTGGAGCTTGAACCCAGACCACTACACCGCAGACACTAGGGATGTTAATGATTATTCATTAATTAATTAATTGGCAATAATAATTTACACCATTCAAAATGTACTACTGCGTTTCCCCCAGATGTGCTGACTTCATCTCAGCATATTTTTACAGATAACTGATGTTTGGAAAAGCTGCATTTTCTATATTAGACACAACATAAACAAGTGATGTAATCTGGCTCCCACTCGGCGCTGGTGCTCGCCATACCGCTGCGCTGCAAGAAACGGCCCACTCTCGGTTCCTCAGTTCATGTGTCAGTCGAAGAGGGCGCTAGCAGGACGAGCAAATAAAGTCTAACGATTGTCCTCCTAGCTGGCTCAGCGAGTTAAGGCTCTGGGTTACTGTTTAGAAGGTGATTCGAACCCCAGCTCCACCAAGTTGTTGCTCGGTTGAGCTCTTGATCAAGACCCATAACCTCATCTGCTCCACAGGTACTGTATCGTGGGTGAGCCTGCGCACTGACCCCGGCTTCCTACCAAATAAAACCACTCGCAGTCAGAGGTCTGGAGAGAGCTGATTGGCCGAGCTCTCTCAGAGGGCAGGGATGAGAGGTACTTGGTGCTCCGACATTTATCACGGCTCTACAGCCGATCAGGGGCGTCTGTGAGCTCATGCAAGAGGAAAGAGCGGATAGCGCTGTCCTCCGAGTGTGTAACGACGCCCCCGACGGTGCGTGAGTGAGCAGTTCGAAAAGATGCGGTCGGCTGACGTCATGTGGTTCGGAGGAAACATGTGATAGTCTTCGGCCGTCCCGGCTGAATGGTAGTAGTAGCCTTAATGTGGGAGCCCCCTAGTGACGGGGAGGAATTGGACATGACTAAATTAGGGAGAAAAATCTTTTTTAAAAAATAAATAAAAAAAGAATCACCCGATACGAAGGTTATCACGATACCTAGGTGTTGAATTGATTTGTATTGCGAAGCTGTTAGTATCACGATTTTAAAAATACCCCGATTCTATAGAACATGTAAATAAATATAATGTATGTAATCATTTATTATTATTATTTTTTAATTTTTTTATTACAATTATTATTTACTCCTGCCACAAAGGATGCTGTGCTGCCTACCAATGTGTGAACAGTTCAGAGCGCCACCACCTATAATATTGTAAAGTAACTGCAACATTTGACCACCTACATATGAATAAAAATAAATAAAATTAAATTAAAAATAAATACATTTTGGCTCACGCTGGCACCCATGAACTAAAGGGACCAAAAAGCTTGGAGGGGAACTTTACCAAGCCATGTTGTCATGCATGTTTCACAAGAAGAGGAGAAAAACTGACTTTCTCTGTGACGGTGCGCAAACATGTGCATAACCAATCTAGCTTGCAGCCAGTTAAGTGAACAATCAGGGTGGTTTCACACTACAGACTTGAGAACAGACCCCAAATGCTTGCGTATCATGCCTGGGCACGGATCGATGCACCATGATCAAGTCCACTAGAAAAGGTTTGGTGTACCCGGGGATGGATTGAACGGTAACGGAAGTGGACAGCGACATCATGGACGGCGTCCATCTCTTTCGATATCGTCACGTGACGGTCTTGTACTCTGAACTACACATCCACAGCTGAGTTAACGTAGGAGGGCTTCCTCATACTCTTCTCTTTGGACTTGTTCACAGCTCACAACTCAACCAGGTGAATGCTGCCACCTGCTGTATCGGAGAATGATTATACAAGCGTACGAAACAACAATACTGACGTGACCGCTTGCCAGCGGAAGAGACGGGAGCGGGGGAGCAATCATCAGAATAAGAGGCAATCATGCCGAGTGTGAAAACATCCTGAGTGTTAAATGCTTTGCAGGCTGTGGGTGGAGGACCTGAGACTGAGATTACAACCTAATCAACTTCATGTCTTACTGGATCCAGTTTGGGCCAGGTCTTGTTTTGTTTATGTCCACTGGAGTGAAAAAAAAAACCCCAAAACAAAACACTTTGAAGCTCCTACATCTAAAATTCATACGACTGGTGGACTAAACGTTCTTGTGTATTGCACGCGCACACAAACATGTGAGCTGAGTAATCGCTTCTTAAGTCGAGTTTCACATTCACGCAGGGGAAGAAGTCCGAATCTGACTCCGTACAATCAGAGGTCGATGGCCGCATTCAGGGAGATGTTATTTTAAACCTGTGTGTGTGCGTGCGAGAGTGATCAACATGAGACTGATATCTCCGTTTTAAAAGCCTGAGGAAGCATACCATTGTGTCATGTTTGTGTATGTGTGGGTTAAATAAGGATTTTGTGGCCGGAGGTAAAATTTCTCATCGCTGTGCGCACTGATTGATGATTCAAGCGTTCCCAACAACCGCGTAATTAGTTATCATGAGAGTGCTTGCGCGCACACACATGCTGAAGCATGCCTTATAGAGAATCAGTGAGTTTTTAAAACAAAAACAAAAAAACAATAAAAAAAAACAGTTGATGTTGAGTGACTCTGCTTGTTCCCCCTTTTTGCTGTTGCTTGTGGTTTTGTCGTTGGGCTTCAAAGTTTGAAAAAGCCGAGTAAATGACGAATGAATGATATACAGCAGACGGATGCAAGATACAATAACACGTGTTCGCCTGGTGTAGAAGGACGAGTTACGATATCATGCCAGGAAATACAAGGGATAAAAAAATGAAAAGGTTTGCTGACACACAGCATTCTGACTAATCAGATTAAAGGAGGCACTTAATCTGTGGTTATGTGTGAATTTACCGCATGTTTACAGCGCGACAAAGGCTTCTGCACGTCTTAACGCAAGTCAAAATCAGACAATCCACGGATAGAGTTACAGGATGAATCAACACAGATCATCCATGTGTCCAGTAATAACTAAAACGATACCACAACTGTACTCCCGCCGAGTGTGTCAACATCGGGAATGTACCTGCTGCCTAACTTCTGCTATCTGTATCAAAACAGAGCAAAACCACGACCTGTCTTTCATTTTTTCTCGCTGACTTCATGTGTATTATTGACCAGGACATACAAATCTCATCAACGCAATCAGGGCGAAGGTTCCCATCCCCCTAAAAAAAAATTAAAAGTCACGTTTTATCTGGTTAGAGTGTTTAACTTGTTGCTCAGCGTCTTTTACACTGCGATTGTTTTGGGAAACTCAGGTCAGGACTCGAGGGACGTGAAAAGATCCGATTTCGATATCGTGCCATCATAACGTTCTGAAATACCTTCCACAATAGGCGCTTTGTAAAAGCTGGTAATGAACATATTTACGAACCGAGCTGCATAAAATCACAATATAGCTGTGATGTGATTTGAGTTACTGCATCAGGTCAGACCAGTCTGGTATGCGAGATGTCTCTCAACAGCAAGGCATTCCCGTTCACAAGAAGGGATTTCTTTTTTTTATGTCTGTTCTCACACCTAGAGACTCCTGTTTGTGAAAATCCGTCCTCAGCGGTTTGTGATTTCAGTTTGCTGATACGGGTGTAGCTCCAATGAGTGTGTGCGTTGTGCTGTGGCAACATGACACGGTTAACTGCAAAACGTCCTGGTATTAAATATACATATATAGGTGCTATTCAAGGTGAGGGTGTGTATATACACATACCGATCACCCATAACATTATGATCACCCGAGTATCGAGTAAGTCCTCAGCAAAGACGAGGCCTGGACTTGTCAAAGCATGGATTCCAGTAGACATTTTTTTTTTTTTTACCAGAAAAAATATAACTTTTGAGCAATTTGAACTTAGTAGCTCTTCTACTGGATCGGATTACACAGACCAACCTTCGCACGCGGCGAGACTTGGCCGCTCATGACCCTGTCTCGAGTTCTCACGCTTTCCTTCCTTGGACCACTTATCGTAGGTCCTGACCACTGCAGACCAAGAACATCCAACAACCGTTGCGGTTTTGGAGTTGATCTGACTCAGTCGTCTGGCCTTCACATTAGGGATGTGCACGACTACTCTATTAATCAATTACTCGAACCCATCAGCGACGATCGAGCATGAAAGTGACGATCGATTGGCTCTAAAAATGCATTTTTTTCAATTAAACTACTTTCATTCTTTCTGATTGGTTATGCTGGTATTTGGGCGGTAGTCTGATATTTGATTGGTTACGGCTGTGAGAAGTTGCGGTCTAGAGGCAAGACCGGAGCACAGAGCGAAAATGCCTTCTAAAGCGTGGAATTCACTCTGCTCCGGCAGCGCTCTAGCAGCGAGATCACACTGAGCAAGCAGGATGAAACCGAAGTGGACGCCCGTCTGTTCCGGGTCTACGGCAGCACGTCCTCGATCAACGTCCAGGCTGTGCCTGAAGAGAGCTTCTTCGACATGCTCAGTCAATTCCAGCCAGGTCTACGCAGCGACGCCCCCGCTAGGCTGGGGGAACTACTGCGAGCTGAATTCTCGCTCATCCCGTCCCCTTCTACCGCCCCCTCCATCCCACGCTCCGAAGACCGCCCCGAGAGCCGCATGCGAAAACCCCTTCAGTTGCCGTTGTTTTAAAGTAACGGGAGAAGCGCATCCACTACTTTATGATTGGCGTAGTTCAAGCTCACATGCATTTTGTGTAGATAAATACAATTTGTAATTTAACATTTACATATTTATAGGCTATGTGATTAATTTTATATACAATGAGTCATGTAGAAAAAGCGCTTCAGCTTCACCTCATGCGGTTATTTCTTTTAAATGTTTACTGTATACTGTGATGTAAACGCCCCGCCCCTTGCTTAAACTCCACCCCCGATTAATCGAGTACTTGTTTCTCAAACCTGTGGATTACTCGAAATTAAATATGAACAAAAATCCCCATCCCTACTTCACAAGTTGTCCTCATTAAAAACACTCAAATAATTAAACAGGCCCATTTTTTCTGCTTCCTACACGGGTCCACAGACAAATTCTTCACTGCCTAATATATCCCACCCTTTTTCAGGTGCCATTGTAATGAGATAAGCAACGCTATTCACTTCACCTGTTATGATGTTATGGATGATCGGTGTGTATACAGTGCCATGAAAAAGTATTTGCCCTGAATCCTTCCTGATTTTTTTTGTTGCATATTTGTTATATTTAAATGATTCAGATCATCAAACAAATGTTAATATTATACAAAGATGCAAGTAAATATAAAACACAGTTTTCAATGTTGATTTCATTTATATAGGGGGGGGGGAAGCTGTCCAAATCTGCCTGGTCCTACGTGAAAAAGTAAAAACTGATAAAAATCAGAAAAATACTTTTTCACGGCACTGTATTTGGTTTCAGTCACAGCAACTGTTTTGTCTTCTGTATTGGTCCAAAATGTAACAAAGCTGTATTCAGTGACCAAAGCCAAAGCATGGCATTTACTGAGAGGGAATGCTATCTGATGTTACGTCCTCCTGGATGACATAGGAATTTGTCATTGCTTCACACATTAACTTTCTCGAAACTGCAAACGCCTCAACCAACCACATCAACCATTAAACGTGCAAAGGCCACGCTGTGCTGCGCTCGACCGACAACACTAGCGGGATCGTATTCCGAGTGCCATTACTCAGTGTGCGTGTACATTAAAAATGCACCATGGAGAATTCTTCCCTCCAACTCTGATGGACCTGATTCATGTCATGAGCGCTAATGAGAACGTAATCGTGTCGATCAGACGGGCACTAAAGCGTGCAACTGTGTAATCAGTAATTCACTCACTGATCGAAAGCATATACTCATTCATAGGGATTCCCGAAGAGAACATGTATGGGTTGGACATAATGCAAAAACTTTTTTCTCCCTCACTTTTCTCCCAGAGTGTACCTGAAGCCATAGGAACGTGTATAGTCTTACATAACCAACATACATTCTCAAATTATACACAGTCACAGTGCACCTGCAGATACTGCATGGATCAGCATGTAGAAATGCCTCCTGGACAGACGGTGCACTACACAAGCATCAGAAGCCACCATTTCTTACACAACAGCACAAATATTAGAGAGTAAGGGGAATGCTGAATGCCTAATGGTTCCATCAAGTGCCCTATGAAAGGTTCAGAAGCCACTTGTTCATCCCATAGTGTATGCATATTCTGGAGTGATCAACAGGGTGAATCCCAAACAGCCTTACACAGGACGTACAACAGCTCACTACTAATAGAACTTCCATTAAGCCTAGTAAACTGAACCACAGCTTGTTTCCTGAACATCTGCAGGATTTATTCACTATTTCACATCATACAACACAACCATGTAGCGAGTAAGGGCGTAAATGCTCCCTGTTGCACTAAGTATTGCAGATATTCCACTATATCACACCATATAGCACTATCATGTAATGAGCAAGGGGATAAAAGCCAAATGGCTCTTATAATGACTACATAGGGAGCATTAATCCCTATTTTACAACCATATAAAACTAACTAAATACAAAAAAGGCTTCATGCAAGACATATATGTAACTTACTGTGTGCTATATTTAATTCTATTTTTTTTTTTACTTCTATTTGTTATTTTTCTTTAAATCTTTATTTCTTCAATTTCATTCTTTTTCCTTGTCTAATCAAATTTGTTCCTTTCTTCCCGGTAAATTAATCAAAGCAACTGTATAACCAAGACAAAGCAATTTCCCTCTGAGATTAATAAAGTTCTTTGAATCTTGAATAGTACACTATGCAGGGTGCATTAGTCATTGTTTCACAGTTTACAATGCAATTCTGTAATGAGTAAGAGAATAAACAAGAAATGGCTACCTGGTAGATATATAGTGCACTATGTAGGGTGTATAAGCCCCTCTTTCTTACCCTATAACATTATTAATGCAATAAATGGATAAATGCCAAATCTCTCTCTCGGTTAGATGGAATAAGGAATAAGTCAATATTTCACATTTTATAGCTCAATTTTTAGACAGTAAGAGAATACATGTCAAATGGTTCCCAGGTAGACATAAACTATTTAGTGTGCATAAGCCCCTAATTCATACTCTATACAGTAGCATAATTAATGTAATGAGGGGATACATGCCAAATGGCTCCCTGTTGGATGTAGAGCGTAGTGCACTACATAGGGTGCATAAGTCACAATTTCACATCCTTTAGTACAATTATATTGGCAAAGGGGCCAAATGTTAAATGCATAATTAATGCAATATGGGGATAAATGCCAAATGTTTCCTTGTTGTACATAGAGCACTACATGATTTTTGGTTTATTTCACCATTTCACATCTAACAGCAAAATTATTGCAATAAGCAAATAAATGCTAAATTAATCACTTTAGAACATAGTGTATACTGCACCACATAGGGTGCATAAGTCCTTATTTCACAGCTTATAGCACACTTGCGCAATAAGGGCCCAAGTGATAAATGAGTCTGTTGGACATAGTGTATAGAGCAATAATTAGGGTGCATAAGTTACTATTTAAAATCCTATAGCATTAGTTTTAATAGGTAAGAGTATAAATGTCAAATGGCTCTCTGGTAGACATATAGTGCACTATGTAGGGTAAATAAGCCCCTCATTCAAACTCTATAGCACAATTAATGCAATAAGTAGATTAATGCTACACGTCTCCCTGATGTATACAGAGCACGACACTTTAAGGCACTGTTTCACTTATACACCATATTTTTTATACAGTAAGAGGATACCTGCCAAATGGCTCTCTGGTAGACGTATAGCGCACTACGTAGGGTGCACCAGGCAGTATTTTACAGCCTACAGGGCAGTTAGTCACTATAGGATTAGGACGCTGAACCCCAAACGGCTCCCACAGGACACACAGTTTTACTTGAAAACACACACAAACACTACCACTACTTATTATGCTTACAGTAAGCAGTAATAAAAGCAACCCTAAATAACTCTACATGCTTTAGGACACGTTTTCATCATTTCAGATCATTAAAGCGCATTACAGTGAGAGAGTGAGTATATGTTATAGATATCATATATATTCACACAGGTTCGGTATCCAGGCAGCAGTTGAGGATTCAGTCGGCGGCTGTTTGTTTGTTTGCGCATCTATTTACACTTTCCTCTACCAATAAAAGCTTTTAAAACGGAGCTTGTATGAAAATAATGAGAGTCGCTAAATACAGTTCTTTGTCACACTCACCGTTTTTGCTTCTGTCTTGTTTCTGTAGCGGACACATTTCCCGCTGAGCCGCAGCGTGGATACCAGCGGCTTCTCTCTGCTCCAGCAAACCCCAGTGCTGAGGAACGCAGGATAAGCCACGCCCCGGAAATTGCGTCAGCACCTAAGGAACTCGTGATATTCTATTTCTTTCTTATTTATTTCACTCCTCTAAAAAAAAATTAATAAACAATAATAATAATAAACGTAATCAATTGCGTGAAATAAACATTTGCTTGTTTGTTTATTACTTTTTATTTATTTACCTCATTTTTGTTGTTTTCTTATACTGTTTTGTTCCCTTAACTGCGTATAGTTGATTATATAATTCAGGTTTTACACATGAACCTTGTATATGTCACATATATTTTTCTTATTCTAGTTATTAATAACAATAATTGATGCTTAAAAAGGGCCGCTGATATGTTGACGCATGCGCAGAGTAAAGCGCAGGCGCACTGCAGAGGTCTCGCCAGATCTCGCGATATGACGCGAACGGAAGCCGGAAGCACGTGTTCCATGTTGTATCTGTCCATGTGAACGTGTTTGCGGTGTGTGAATTAAACCAGAGAGCTTATCGTTTTGGGAGAAACGTTTTTATCTTTGCACGCTGAGCGAACATGGCGACCTACCGGAAGAAGGTGGATAATCGTATCCGCGTACAGATCGAGAACGGAGTGACACAGCGGCATCGGACGATGTTTGTTATAGTCGGCGATCAGGGCAGAGACCAGGTTGTGATTCTGCACCACATGCTGTCCAAGGCCGCGGTGCGCGCGCGACCATCGGTGCTGTGGTGTTACAAGAACGAGCTCGGCTTCAGCAGTAACCGCAAGAAACGCATGCGGCAGCTACAGAAAAAGATCAAAACAGGTACCCTGAACCTAAAGCAGGACGATCCGTTTGAACTTTTTGTCGCCGCCACCAACATCCGGTACTGTTACTACAATGAAACTCACAAAATTCTGGGCAACACTTACGGCATGTGTGTGCTGCAGGACTTCGAGGCTCTCACCCCAAACCTCCTGGCTCGAACAGTTGAAACAGTAGAAGGTGGTGGGATTGTGGTCATCCTACTGAGGACCATGAAGTCACTCAAGCAGCTGTACACCATGGCAATGGATGTCCATTCCCGCTACAGGACTGAGGCGCACCAGGATGTCGTAGGGAGGTTCAACGAAAGATTCATACTGTCGCTTTCCTCCTGCAAGACCTGCATCGTCACCGATGATCAACTCAACGTTCTGCCGATCTCCAAACACAACGCGAACATCAAACCCGTGCCGCCTAAATCGCAGGACGATGCTCTGCTGCCACAGGAGCAGGAACTGAAGGATCTAAAAGAGTCGATGCAAGACACGCAGGTCGTCGGGGCCTTAATGGACTGCTGTAAAACCATGGACCAGGCGAAAGCCGTGTTAAAGTTCATCGAAGCGATTTCGGAAAAGACTCTAAGGAGCACAGTAGCTCTGACCGCTGCCAGAGGACGAGGAAAGTCTGCGGCGCTTGGCTTATCTATCGCCGGTGCTGTCTCGTTTGGCTATTCCAACGTATTTGTTACGTCGCCGAGCCCGGACAATTTGCACACGTTATTTGAGTTCATATTTAAAGGCTTGGATTTGCTACACTACCAGGAACATCTGGATTATGAAATAGTCCAATCGTTGAATCCTGAGTTTAATAAAGCTGTGGTCAGAGTTAACATCTTTAAGGAGCATCGCCAGACCATTCAGTACATCCACCCCGGCGATGCTGTGAAGCTGGGTCAGGCAGAGCTGGTGGTCATCGATGAGGCTGCTGCTATCCCTTTGCCGCTGGTGAAAAATCTGCTTGGGCCGTATCTCGTGTTCATGGCTTCTACAATCAATGGGTATGAAGGCACAGGGCGCTCACTTTCTCTCAAACTGATCCAGCAGCTGCGGCAGCAAAGCGCAGACAGCCAGCAGAACCTCTCTGCTGAAAACAAAACCACGAGCACGGCCAGGCTGGCTTCAGCACGATCGCTCCATGAGGTTTCCCTCCAAGAGTCTATTCGGTACGCTCAGGGAGATCCCGTGGAAAAATGGCTGAACGAACTCCTGTGTCTCGACTGCCTGAGCGTGCCGCGCATCATTTCGGGCTGTCCTTTGCCCGAAACCTGCGATCTGTATTACGTCAACCGTGACACCCTGTTCTGTTATCACAAAGCATCTGAAGCCTTCCTGCAACGTCTTATGGCGCTCTATGTTGCTTCTCACTATAAGAACTCCCCCAATGATTTACAGCTACTCTCGGATGCTCCAGCTCATCATCTCTTCTGCTTGCTGCCTCCTGTTCCACAAACACACAACTCTCTGCCAGAGGTCCTAGCAGTTCTACAGGTATGTTTGGAGGGTGAGATTTCCCAGCAGTCCATCCTCAACAGCCTGTCCAGAGGAAAGAAGGCTTCTGGAGACCTTATCCCTTGGACCGTATCGGAGCAGTTTCAAGATTCTAAATTCGGCAGCCTGTCAGGTGGAAGGGTGGTGCGAATCGCAGTGAATCCTGACTACCAGGGGATGGGTTACGGGACACGTGCTCTTCAGCTCTTGCAGCAGTATTATCAGGGTGAGTTTGCTCTCTTGGATGACAAGCAGGAAAACCCAGTCGCATTCAACTCTGTCAGCAGCGAGGCCATGAGCCTGTTAGAAGAGGTTGTGTCTCCGCGAACCGATCTGCCACCGCTGTTACTGAAGCTGAATGAGAGGACTGCAGAAAGACTGGACTACTTGGGGGTCTCGTATGGCCTCACCCCACAGTTGCTGAAATTCTGGAAAAAGGCTGGGTATGTTCCAGTGTATTTAAGACAAACTCAAAACGACTTGACAGGAGAGCACTCGTGTGTAATGCTGAAAGAACTGAACGCTGAAGATTCAGCAGAACAGAGTCAGTGGCTGCCAGCGTTCTGGAAAGATTTCCGACGGAGATTTCTTTCTCTGCTGTCCTACCAGTTTAGCAGTTTTAGCCCTACGTTAGCCTTAAACATACTGCAGAACAAGAACATCAAAGACGACAACTCGCCGACTCTAGCGGCTGCAGAATTAGCAGCGCAGTTCACTCCATACGATCTGTCACGTTTGGAAATGTACTCCCGGAACATGGTAGACTACCACCTGATTATGGACATGGTGCCTGCTATAGCACGGATGTTCTTCCTTAAGCAGCTCGGCGATATCTCGCTGTCTGTCGCCCAGTCCGCTCTGCTCCTGGGACTCGGTTTGCAGCACAAATCTATCGACGATCTAGAGAAAGAGATTAAGCTGCCCGGCTCTCAGCTCATGGGCCTGTTCAACCGACTCATGCGGAAAGTAGTGCAGTTATTCACCGCCATCCAGGAGAAGGCAGTCGAGGCGGAGATGGCTCCCGTCAAAGACATTAACATGGAACCGACTGCTCAGGCGCTGCACAAAGAATTGGACGAGGCTGCCAAAGCGTTTGAAGAGAAACACAAGGAAGACATGATGAAAATTAAAGATATGGATCTTTCCCAGTACATGATTCGAGGAGATGATGAAGAATGGACTCAGGTGCTGAAGAAAGCTGGACAAACAGCGATAGTGAGCATCAAGAGTGATAAGAAACGCAAATTAGAGGTGGAAAACAAGAAAGAGTGGGAAGGTGGCAAGAAGGTGAAGAAAAATAACAAGAAAAAGGGTCCAATGGGAAAGAAATCAAAATACTGAGCTGCTTGTTTTTCTTTTTCTTTTTTTATTATATATATACATCTTATTATATACGTCATTAATGAACAATGAGTAAATTTTCATTCGTTTATTGCATTGGATTTACTTCCTGCAAAATAGACATAAAACCCACTGAAGTATATTGCAGCATTTCTTTAAGACATTCATTACATTATTAAAGAATAAATAGCATATTCAATATAATAAGGCTTCAGTTTGTTCTAGTTTGCCTGTAAGTAGTTGTAGAAAAATGCAGTCTCTCTTTCCCTCTTGTGATATAGCGAGGAAGAGCGAGCAACAGGGAGCGCACTCCGGCAATTTTGATTTATATTTGTTTCATATTACAAGTGTTTTTGTAACTGCCAATCATTTACAGTAATTAAATACCATTTAATTAAAGAGACACAATACAGTGTAAAAGATGTCTTTCTGATTTGTGCCTTAATAGTGACCAAAGTATGCTTTCATTGCATTCTTTTTTTTTTTTTTTTTTCAATGAAGGATAAAGTCAGTTAGCAATCACCAGTACAGTATGATTCAGAAGAAAACTGCTATGAAATT
The DNA here is from genome assembly GCA_030068275.1 of Clarias platycephalus. Lineage (NCBI taxonomy): Eukaryota > Metazoa > Chordata > Actinopteri > Siluriformes > Clariidae > Clarias > Clarias platycephalus. Next base: position 18,638,612 of record JAQQZT010000011.1, on the reverse strand, counting down.
TAAAGAGGAAAACTAATAATGAGAGAAGGTCAAGTCCATTAATAATGTTAGGGGGGTTTGGCCTCATTATACATGATGTTTAACTGATGAATGAGTTTGAAATAATCATCTACAGATGCTAATGTTGTCATGGGAATCAGGATGCTATATGATTCTCAACATAAGGTATAGTGCAGGTGCATAATGAGGGGCTTAATAGAAATATGATTTTGAATCTATGGATTGATTTTCCACACAGTTATGATAAACAGGAGGGCAAATTTATAATATAGATTTTGTTTTGGTGTATGGAAAGTTGTGCATGAATCAGTTTTTTTTTTTTTTTTTAAATAATAATAAATAAATTATATATATATATATATATATATATACACACACACGTGATAATCAATGATGCAATGATCTGAAGTGTGTGTGTGGTGCAATGATGAAGTAAGACTTAAGTAAGAGCAGTTTTGTTTTTTTATGTCTGCCAGATACAACAGTGAATTTTTTTAATTGTGTGCTCAACAGGGTGCAGTAAACTGACGAAAAAAGGGAAATTTAACATAAAGAAATAAAATACATCACATTTAAAGACTTTTAAGAAACCCAGCAACACTTTCCTGTTCAAGAGAAATCAATCCTCTGGTCCAGCAGTGATGACATCATCATTAAGAAACGTTTCATTGTGCGTTTCTCTAACAGTTATATTATATTAACATATGTTATTGTAAAAAATATTTTAAATTAGAGTACAGTTTAAAACATGTCATTTAGATAAAAAAAAAAGCTTGCTAGAAATGTCGTGCCGTGTTGAACGAGCGTTGCTGTGACGTCATTAACGTGCGACAAAGTCCTAGCAGCTCCATGTGAATTCTGTCCGCGGGTTTGTTCTCAAATACTGCGTTTTGTTTTAATTTACAAACAGCTCTAGAATAATACATCATGTGGTTACGGCCGGGTTGTCGGTTTGGTGTGGGTTTGTTCAGGCTGAAAGTTGAACCCCGTGTGTTTGGGGTGTATTCGCGGTCTCCAGGGAGACTCTCACACTCGGACTGTGGAAGGTGGACACTTCCGTCCTCACACACGCCGCTGCTTCTACAGAAGAACTTCTGTTCGGACAGACTGGGGTTTCGGCGGGGTTTTAAAACAGCTGCAGCGTCATGGAGCGACGAAGTTGGCAAAATTCAGTCGACTCATTACCATTTGGTTTATACCTGCAAGGTGAGAGTTCTTCTCGTTTAATGTAATTAATGCATTTAACATCCTTATACTGAGATGTATGTATTGTATTTATCGAGTGTGGAGCTAAAGCGATTGGTTCTTGCTGACGTCACTACAGTTAGGAGAATTAAAAACGACTCCCTTTATTTCTCTGTATAATCCACTGCTCCATTAATGCACTTATCTAAGCGTTTCACCAGGGAGAAAGTTTTATCAGTATGCCGGAGCAACGATCAGACACACCGCTTCATGTCTAAAACGCTGGCCTCCCAGGAACTCCTTTCATGCTCCAAACATGTGGAAATGCCTTGGAGCGAGGTCACGACTGTTTGGGGGATGTGGCAATAACGGATTCGTTTCTTCTGCAAGTTGGCTTCAAGTTATCTGTTCATTTCCAAGCATCACCATATTGTGCTTGAAGTCTACTGTAAATATCAGGCAGTTTTATGCCTTAATTTACAAGAAAGTTCTGGTTTGACTTGATCACCCTCGTCCAAACTGTAAAGAGGGGTTTCAGACTGCTACCCCCCCCCCCCCCCCATTATTTCCCCCATTTAGATATTGAAGATCTTTGGCGTGAATTGATCTCTCTTAGTCCAAACTCCTAAAATGTCAGCAGTGATGTAAGAGCTTACCTTACCACTGATGTCACTTCAATTAAAGTTTCAGCGATTTCCTCATCTGCTATGAAAAATTTTTGCTTGAATATTCAATTTCAATCAAAATGATTTTTTCTGCTGGTGATTAGATTGTTAGAAATTAGATCATTTCAGTTAAGAATTTAACTGTATTGGACCAGATTTTTTTGTTTTTGCTTCTAAATATTAAACAGCAAAAGCTCACATTATCACTCACTATTTTCCCAGAATCTCATTAATTACAAATCCAGTTACAAGAAAAGCTGGATCTGGTGGAGCTTTAAAAGAAACAAAAAATGTGCAAAAAAAACAACAACAACATGCCTTTGTTTTGGCATGTAAATAGTCTGAACTAATTGTAAACCATCACACATATAAGGTACTGTTTAAATAGATTCTGGTTGTGGTTGTAGGTCTGTTCGACGCGTTCGATGAAGAAGATCTCCAAGGTGGCGTATCACAATGGCGTCGTCATAGTAACATGTCCAGGCTGCAGGAACCATCACATTATTGCTGATAACCTTGGATGGTTTTCTGATCTGGAAGGAAAAAGGTGTGTGAATCTGACAGAGACAGATTTCTCCTGTATATTAAGAGACGTTAGTTGTTGGTCAGCTGTGTATTATTCAAGGAGAAGCAAGTAATATGTAATCACCATATTAATAAATGTTCTGTTTTCTAAGTAAGCCTTCATGATCACTATAAGTTTTGTTTTTGCCTTCAGATCTGTCTTAGATAAGAAACCTTAGAACACAGCTGTGCAGCAAAGAAAATATTAATGGGTTCTCATATGATGTGATGTGATGAAGGATTAAGGAGTAAATTTTAATGCTTCCTTCCTTTCCAAACATTAGTTGCAAGGTAATGTAAAAACAAATGTACAGTCTAGGTTAAGAAATTAGAACATGGAAAAGCACGGTCTGTTTCTATAGGACTTCCAAACAAAACACAGGTTTCATCCCCCCTGCTGTAGGTAGTATAGATCAGTTTCAGTAGATCATGCCCATGTGTTTCGGTTTTTCGGTCCTTCTCTGTTGACCTTTGTGAAAAGTGAGCAATCTGGTCTCAAATTTCAAATCTGCAAGTTTTTTTTTTTCCTTTTCCCTTCCTTGTTTCATTTCCAAAAACTTAACACAGACTTAGTTAGTAGGGATGGGAATCACCAGGGATCATCCGGCTGCCTAGTCAATTAGTTTTTTTGCGATTCTGTAAGTATCATGGTTTTTATAAATATCCAAATTCAATGTTCATCTATTTTTTGAACAAACATCAAATAATTGGCTCCTGTTGCCTGCCAATGTGTGAACAGTTTAGAGCACCACCTGTAGGATTATAGAGGAACAGCAATATATATCACCTCAAAAGCAAACATGTACTATATACATTTTTTTAAAATTGAAGAATAAAAAGTTGGTTTAATGATACATAAATTGCCACACAAGAGAATCACGATAAAGCGATGAATCAATTTTTTCCTCCACCTCTAATAATTAGCTCTGGCATTTTGACCTTTGTTCTCAGGCTTTAGAAGGACAGAGGAGACTTTTGCTTTATGTGATTGAATTGTATAAATCTTTAAAATGTTGAACTGTATCTGGATTGAACTGTATTTTTCCAACCCGGCCATTCATTCATTCATTTATTGTACACAAATAATTATGCAAAAAGATAGGTTTTTAAAAAAAAATTGGTAACACACGGACATGCAGTAGCTATTCACACTTTTTTTATTTACTGTACTTGCCTTGTACTGTAACTGTTTTGCCTTGAAAATACAAAAACACAAACAGCATATACATAATTTTTTATATAATCTAATAAGAAAAACAATATTTTCAACTAATTAAATGTACAATATATCTGTACTACACTAGGAACACAATAAATAATGGTATAAGAGGCTGAGAAAAGACTTACCACCATATCACAGCGTATTTTCTATGAAGGAAGTCTGATAACTTGTGGTCTTGTGGTTGTAGAAACATTGAGGAGATTCTGGCAGCAAAAGGGGAGACAGTGAAACGAATCGCAGACGACTCTACCATAGAGATTGTCGCAGAAGAGACGATTAAAGAAGCGATGCAAAGTACTGAAGACAACAAGAAAGCTCTCACAGACAACGCAGATAAATCGTGAATCTTCTGAATAATCTTTGCTGATTATTCAGGACGTTCCTGATTTGAATGTGGATACAAGGTGTAAATGTATGAAGTGTGTAAATCTGCTAGTGTGTAGAGCTGCTGTTGTAAATAATAATATGCAGGATGGTAACAATGAATTTTTTTTTTTTTTTTTTTACAGTAGATTGGACTAAAGACTAGAAGACTGTTAATTAGATTCAATAAGATTTTTGGGCATTTTCATAGTATTAAAATCTATTATAATAATATTGTTATATATTAAATGTATTAATATAATATTGGTATAAAAATATTTAATAAACACTGAAATGCTGTGATGTTTGTTTAAAAAGTCAAATTTCGAGCAAATACCTTTCTTTCCCCATCAATCTTCTTCTGCACACTCCCAGCTAGTAGGTGGTGGCATTGCATCTGCTCATAAACTCAAACAAGAAGCAATGATACTCTTGCAAGTCACGTGTATTTTTGTGAAAAATGCATGGTTTGTATTTTCAGCAAAAGGTGAAAATTGTGGTTAAGAAATTTGTCAATTTTAGACCATTTTTAGGCCAATTTTAGGAACTTTTATAAGTTTCAACAAAAGAGCAATGAAATTTATAGCTTCTGTGTAGCATAAGAGAGAGCAGGAGCGAAATTTTGATGTAACTAAACCAAAATAAGTTTAAGGTGTTGCTAATAACTAAAAAAAAAAAAAAAAAAGTATAAAATTGCGGATGTTGGAAAATTACCAGTGCAAGAAAGGCAAACAATTTTATATCATCAGAATCATAACATCCTACCCACTTGGATTTGATTCCTTTTAACAGAATAAAAATATATGCCCTAAACGAATGTGTTCACCCACACCTTGACATCACCCTAGTTATAAACCAGAGCAAAATAACACTTCTTTTGAAAGTGTGAAGCTTTGAACCTTTTTTATAAGTTAAATGATAGTTGGATCCTTAACATATTTGTTTAACTAAGATTATTGTTTAATTTGACTGTTTATTATTTAGTATGCTGAGATTTCATTCTCAGAATTTAATGTATTAAATGTACTTCAAGTACATTATGTTTCCCAAAACACTGCTCCAAGAAAGTTTGCCAACAAACTACATTAATACCTTATCCTCACTGGGTATGGTTACTTCAGCCACACCCATCACTATGTTTGTGCCTAAAGATAAGCACACAACCATGCAACCAGGGTTTCTGAACTTTTAGCGAGCCCTAGGTTAAATCCTACCACGTATGGTTATCCTGCGTAGACAACTCTATAGAGTCAGTAGAGTGGGTCATATTGGAGAGCTCAGTGCCACCTTTCCATCTAGTGGGTTTAATGAGTTTCTACCATGCTAGAGCAAAATCAAACTAGAGTACTAGACTGCAGCAGCACTAAAATGTTTAGTCAGGAGCTTCAAGGATTCGGTCTCCATGACTAAGCAGCCGTACACAAGTCTGACATCACCATATACAACATGTACAGCTGATTGCCAGTAGAGCTAGAAAAAAAAGACTCTAGAATAATGAAGGATTATCATCTGTTGGAGAACATGGATTTGGTGAATTCCTGGGAGACAAAAAACACTTCTAAAATTGTTGCAGATTTTTTCCTGAACTGGTGAAACGGGACATTATATGAAGGGCGTTCAAGACAAACTGGGACTTGTGATGAAATTTCAAGTGAAGGGGTAAAACTGATTGATATTTACAGATGACTTCAAGCACAGTATGGTGATGAGACTTTGAGCCGCGGTAAAACATTACTTGTATGTCTGTGAATGACGGTGGAACTGTACACACAATCATTCAAGAGCACCACATACAGTACGCGTTACAGGAACTCGGCTGGGAGTTATTGCCACATCCTCCATAACCGAACCTGGAACCTGACCTCGTTCCAAACCATTTCCTCATGTTTGGGTTGTTAAAGGAGTTCCTGGGAGGTCAGCGTTTCAGACATGAAGCAGGCAGTTCTATCGTGGCTCTGGCAAACTGAGAAAACTTTCTACCTCGATGGTATCCAAGCACTAGTGAAACACTGAGATAAGTGTAGCAGGGGATTATATCATAGAGAGTTTTTACTCTATAACTGTGTTCTGTTATTCTGCAAAACAAAAAAGAATTTAAAGCAACTAAGGTTATTAACTAAACTATTAATACATTATTAACACTTTTTTTTTACTTTTATTAACAAGCTTCAAAAAAAATGCCTGAAAAAAGGAATGCTGGTGCATACCATCCATCATAAAATTATGCCTATCTACTTCTGGTGTGTGTGTGCACGCTGTCTGCCAAAAAAGAGTCACGATTTCAGAAGGGTCAAAATAGTGTGCTGCACCAAGCGAAGAAACCAGCTAAGGAGATTTGAAATGATTGGATCTAGGCTAAGAAGTCTTTAACACATTTTTAAAACCTGGAAGGATAAAATGTGTTGAAAAAAAAAGTGATGAACTTTCAACTTTGTGGAAGAAATGTGGTCAGAAAAAAACATAAATGGAGATCACTTAAACACTTAAAGAGGCATGGTATGGAATCAACAGTAAAAAACGTAGATAATAGTGAAAGTAAGATCATATCCATACCCTCACAATGTAACAAGAACTCACAGGATTGGGACTAAACAGCATAAGAAAACCACTTGTTAGTGAGACTACTCAGAATAAAATGCCTCAATTTGCTAGGAAGCAGAAAGAAAAAAGTAATGTGGTCTGATGAGTTCAGACTGACCCTGTTCCAGAGTGATGGGCGCATCAGGGTATGAAGGGAAGCACATAAATCAAAGCACCCATCATGTATAACATCCACTGTACAAGCCTCAGGAGGCAGCGTTATTACCTGAGGTTGATTCAGTTTTAGGTCTAAACTCAGAAACGTAAAATGAAGTGAAGGAGTTTTTCTTCCCTGATTGCACAGAAATATTCCAGGACTTTAATTGCAAAAGAATGATTGTAGGAGCATGAGGATATTTGTTTGTTTGTTTGTTTGTTTTTTACAGATGGACTGGCCACCACATTGTGTTCTGTAATTAATTCTAGATGTGACTGAATAAAATCTAAGACTGTGCAACTTTTTTTTGCCCATTCGTGCCCATTTTTTTGCCCCAGGGTCGCGGGGGCCTGGAGTCTATCCCAGGACACTTAGGCCGGACGGGATGCCGAACCATGCATACATATACAATGACACACTCATTCACACACCATGGCAATTTGGGAACACCAGTTAGCCTAATCTGCATGTCTTTAGGCTGCGGGAGGAAACCCATCAACCACGGGGAGAACATATAAACTGTATGCACACCGGCCCCGAGGCGGAAATCGAACCCGGACCACAGAGGTACAAGGTGACAGTGCTAACTATTAAACTATTCTTTTAAAGCAGAATGTCCCTTTATTTCTAATCAGACTTTTTATTAATAGCCCTTGTTATTGGCTCGTGAGCGAATTTGGACCTTTCCAATATGGTGGAAAATGTTGACGTATTGCGGAAGTTAGTAAAAGCGTTTAATCTGGATTACTGCAAGGAGGGACAGTTGATATGTTGGCTCTATCTAGTGGACGTGAACGAGTTGCATCAGTCAGTCATGGTGCACATGGTGCATATCAACGACCTTTAATCAGCAAATATAAAAAGAATACCCTGACAGAGTTGTTTTTTTTTTTTTTTTTTTACCCTGTTGCGCAGTAGCCTTAGGCTTGATGATGCAACACGATACGATGCAGAAACACGAAGCGCGTCACGACTCTTTATGTCGCGTAACATGTCGAAGTAAAATTCTAGGAAAGTCTGTACAGCTCAAATATTTGTGCGCGGTTTCTGTCATATTTCCAGCCTTTTACTGGGGACGTGTCCCAATCCACCAGTGTCTGCGCTGATAATGTCGCCTACGTAAAGCGCTTACGAGTGAAGAGGCGTTCGCGCGTGCGAAGTGCACTAGAGAGTGGATTAGGACAGAGCGAGGGCGCAGACCCGTGCTGGCGGTTTCCGACAGGCCCGGTGCAGACTGGGTAACGAGTTAGGGCTCTTCTCTCGAAGATAAGTGCTGTATTTCGTTGTTCAGCACGAGGACACGCGGCAGCGCCATGGAGGTGTGCGAGCCTCTGAGTGACGCCGAGCGGCACCGGCCTTTCCTCATCGGGGTCAGCGGCGGAACCGCCAGCGGGAAGGTGAGTCACAGCGGGACACTTCTTACAACAGTCACCTGGGCACTGCGCGCGTGTGTGTGTGTGTGTGTGCGCGCGCGCGCTGGGTTCAGGCAGCACGCTACAGCGCTTTTGGAGACGCGCACACAACACCTAGCATGAAGTGTTCACATGTAAAGTGTCACATGTTAGCGCAGTGCTAAAGGTGTGCACGCGTGTCGCCTTCACTAAGGTGATAAGTAATGCTCGATTTAGCTCGTTATTATAGAGTTAGGAATGCTAACAACGGTGTTAATGTGTGTGTGTGTCAGTCAGTGCTGCCAGGGGAAACTATCACAGAAGGCGCCAGATGACGTCACTACATAATGGTTCGCGCATTAAAACCGGTTTATATTACATTCCATTTCCAGCATTTATCAGACACCCTTATTCAGAGAGCCTTACATTCTGATCTCATTAGATGGGTGGAGGAATAGATGGGTGGATTGTTGTCCTGGTTTGACTCGAATCCATCTATCCATCTATTCCTCATGGCTTTAACAAGATATACAGTAAGAGTGATGTTTTTCTCACCTTCTGAGTTATTATTGGTTACAATAATTCAGTCTTCTCTGTGATTGGTTGAATCTTTACTAGCTGTGAAATGCAAGACATCCCAAGAGCACAGTGTTGGGACCTGAAGGCAGAATGTTTATATTCCCTGTGTATATGTAGGATACCTCTAAAAGGTATGTTAGGTGTGAATGAATTGTTACTAAAACGCTCTCTGTACCAGTCCACAGTGTGCGCTCAGATCATAGATAGATGGATGGATGGATGGATAGTGGGATAGAGAAATGGATGGGTGGATAGAAGGATGAATGAATGGATGGATCGAGGAATAGGTGGATAGATGAATGGATAGATAAAGGAATAGATAGATAGATGGACGGATGTAAAAGGCAGAATTTGGGGTCATTGTTGTTGCATTGTAAATTCAGCACCACAGAGATTAAATCAGGGACAAAACGAAACCTGTGTAAATGAGAGAAATGTTATTGCCCAGATGATTGACATTATGAGAAGGTTGGTGCTTGTGACCAGTCATTGGGACAGTAAAAGTTAGCAGCTAACCCATAGATATGCCATACTAAATAGTGTTAAACCTGTCGCGAAGGAATAACTTGGATTGAAAGATTGGTAATGTTTTTCTCACCTTCTAAGTTATTATTAGTTACAAGTATTCAGTCTTCTTTGTGATTGGTTGTATCTTAACTAGCTGTGAAATGCAAGACAATGAAATTACAAGAGCACATAGTTGGGACTTGAAAGCAGAATGTTATATTCTCTGTGTATATGTAGGATACCTCTAAAAGGTATGTTAGGTGTGTCAGTTGAATGAATAGTTAATAAAACGCTCTCTGTACCAGTCCACAGTGTGCGCTAAGATCATGGAGTTGCTGGGCCAGAACAAGGTGGACCATCACCAGAGGAAAGTGACTATCGTAAGCCAGGACAGTTTCTACCGAGTGCTCACTCCAGAACAGAAGGCGAAAGCGCTCAAAGGCCAATACAACTTCGACCATCCAGGTAAACAGATAAACTCCAGTGGGGTGTTATCTAAAGACGAATATAATAGATGATAAGGATAATATAGCTGTTATTACATTGAGTATTATGTGTATTAACTGTAATATATTACAGTACATTTAAGTACATTTATTGTTTTATTTATTGACACACTAAATAGGTCTTCATTTGTTGCAAATTAAGCACACAGTGAACATGATTAAGCGAACACATCTTTTTAGGTCCGTGGTACATTCCAATAAGTAAAGAACACAGGAATTCAAAGAATTTGCTTCCACGTGTGGCTGATTTTTGAACTTTAACCCATTGGCAGTTACCATTCATTGGTCCAAAAAAAAAAGAGAAGAAACCAGATAGAGAAGCAAAGATTTAGAAGCACGTGTTTATAAAATGCGACGCATTTTTGAAGTGGGGTTGAACATTAATGCTCTCAAGTAAGAAGTTATTGAAATAAAATTTTTTAAAAATTGTTTTAATGAGTGTCAAAAAAGTGTTTAGTTTAAATTGTGTTTCAACATAAAGGTTTCCTTAGGTAGTGAATTTATTTCAGCAAACCTAGGTTCATGAGCGCACACAGTTACAAAGCCTGAAGAGAATATCAGCACTGACCAACTAAACAGCCTGACATGGGTAAAGAGCATGAGTAGTACTGATCATATCAGCACTGATAGTCTGGTTGCAGAGCTGCTTATGTTTCGTTATAGTGATGTTGAAAAACGTTGATTATGCTGTGTGGAAATCTGGAGAATTTCTGCCAATAAAGCAATTCATTTTTTGTTTGCTTTAAGAAGACATAACAAAATGAACGATGATGGCAGATGATGCTAAAGCACACTTTTAAAGTGATTACTCATTTCCATTATAAATATTGTATGCATATAAATATATAGTGTAAAGGTAGGGAGGATGTACTGTAATAGAACTGGAATAAAATCTTTAAATGCAGGTTTGTACTTATTTTTTGGGTCATCTGATAATAAATTGTCTTCTGGGTGACATGTCAGTTCAGGAAAATTGCTTAGATGCCTAGTACTCACAACTTCATATAGTGGACAATGCAAAGTTTGATCATGTGAAGGGTTTTACCAGACTTTTTGTACTCAAATAACCTCGTAACGCATCTCGTAACAGTCTGGAATGTGTCCCATCTCTATCACTAGATGCGTTCGATACAGAGTTGATGTGCCAGACGCTGAAGGACATTGTAGAAGGAAAGGTTGTGGAAATTCCAACATATGACTTCATCACACATTCCAGGTCGGCAATCTTTAAAAAGCAAAAAATAAACAATAAAAAAATTGTGTGTGTAATGTATAAATGAAATTTGTGTTCATGTTTGAATTCAAGCATATAAACATGCCGTTAATTATTTGTGTGTGTGCAGGTTAGAGGAGAAGATCTGTGTGTATCCAGCCGATGTCGTTCTGTTCGAGGGAATTCTGGTGTTTTACACACAGGAAGTCAGAGACATGTTCCATATGAAACTGTTTGTGGATACAGACTCGGATGTACGCCTGTCACGCAGAGGTATACTGTATATAAATATACATATAGACATACACGCACACACAAGCTTGTTTTTTGTTTCTTTGTCTCACGTGTGCGTATGTTGCATCCAGTTCTTAGAGACATGAGGAGAGGTCGTGACTTGGAACAGATCCTTTCACAATACACCACTTTCGTTAAACCAGCCTTCGAGGAGTTCTGTTTACCAGTAAGAAAACAAACACACAAACATAAACACACACACGAGCACTCGTACTACTGTCGGTTCATGCAGTTTATCAGCCAGCCATTTTGCACTTTAGCAAATACACAATTAGCTTTCGTTGATTTAATCAGAAACCACTGAGTAATCCCCTGGGATTTTCACACCCAACAGTCTTTAGATTTACACAAAGTGGTACAAAAATCATCCAGTGAGCAGCAGCACTGCGGGTGGAAACGCATCGTTGATGAGGGAGGTCAGAGGAGAATGCTGTGAAAAGCAACTCGAACATGATGGGAAGATTGTTACCTGGTCTTTTTTTTCCAGTGTAACTTTAACCTCCTGTTCCTGGCTGACAGGAGTGTGGTGGTCTTCTACTTTTCTTCTTGTGGATTCACAGATGCTTTTTTTGTAAGGTGTGGTTATTTACGTTACAATAGACTTCCTGTCAGTCTGATGCAGTGTGGCCATTCCCTTAGACGTTTCTTATCAACTAAGCGTTTCTACTTCCTACCTTTTACCAATATTTTAAGCTGAAAATAAATTAAGGATTAACTGGAAATTAATTAGTAGTAAATTAATTAATTATACATTGTTAGCACAGTCCAGGTTATCACATGAATTGAAAGGGTAAACGTTTGACCAGAATTTCTATTATCAAAAAAGAAAGGGTTTATCCATTCTTTAACTTTACATACATTTTCATTTTCTTTCAGACAAAGAAATACGCAGATGTGATAATACCTCGTGGAGTAGACAACATGGGTAAGTGAAAAAAAACAACAACAATCGAACGCAACGTCATGTTCAAAAGTTAGTACCCCCTCTTCTAATTATGTGTTTTTGTGTAAAATCATCTGATCATAGCAGGTGTCAGTATTAGGCAAACACAACCTAAGACGTTTTCTTCGTGCCATTTTTTTTTTTAAAACAAAAATCAAGCCAGAAAAAAAAAAATCTCCCATCTTTCTTTACCTTCTATCTCTGTGTCTCTCAGTGGCAATTAATTTGATCGTGCAGCACATTCAAGACATCCTAAATGGTGATATCTGCAAGTGGCAGAGAGGAGCTGCTAACGGACACCCTCTCGAGCGGACCTTAAAGAGGGGCATGGACGAGGCGAGGGAGAACATGGACGGAGGGGGGTCCAACATCGCAAAACGCCCCCTGCTGGAACCCAGCACACGTCCACATTAACACCGAAACAGACACGTGTGAAAATGTTTAAAACTTGAAAGGTAGTGCATGCTTCCAATCACATGTAATAACACACACACACAAACACTTTAGCGAGTGTTAGTGTTAGGATTCAGTAACTGAAGTAAGCAACTTAATTAGGATGAGTTTTTTTTTAATTTTTTTTTTATGCTGCTCAAAAATGTCAGTTCTGTGAAAAACGGTATTCATATCAGTATTCATACTGATCAAATGTCAACAGTTCCCAAACTGTAGGCTCATGCTACAGAAAATATTAGTTATTATAATTTTTTTAATATTGTTTCAGATGGGTTAATAGGCCAAGGAGCTAAATCACACCCCACCCCACCCCCTTTACTTTGCACCCAGTACAGCGGTGGCCAAAAGTTTTGAGAATGACACAAATATTAATTTTCACAAAGTCTGCAGCTTCAGTGATTTTAGATCTTTTTGTCAGATGTTACTATGGTATACTGAAGTATATTTACAGGTATTTCATAAGTGTCAAAGGATTTTATTGACGATTACATTAAGTTTATGCAAAGAGTTAATATTTGCAGTGTTGAACCTTCTTTTTTAAGATCATTGCAATCAGCTTGGCATCCTGTCAATCAACTTCTGGGCCACATCCTGACTGATGGCAGCCCATTCTTGCATAATCAATGCTTGGAGTTTGTCAGAATTTGTGGGTTTTTGTTTGTCCATCTGCCTCTTGAGACAAGAGAATGAAGGTCTGGGGAGTTTCCTGGCCCTGGACCCAAAATCTTGATGGTTTGTACCCCGAGCCACTTAGTTATCACTTTTGCCTTTTATGGCCAAAACTGTTCTTGGATGGTTGGGAGAAGTTGCTCTCTGAGGTTATTTTTGTAACATTCTTTATTCATGGCTATGTTCTTAGGCAAAATTGTCAGTGAGCGCACTCCCTTTGATGAGAAGCAACCCCATGCATGAATGGTCTCAGGATGCTTTACTGTTGACTTGACACAGGACTGATGGTAGCGCTCACTTTTAATCATTTTAACAAGGGAAGCAAAGAAACCACTTCTTTCCAAACAAACAAACAAAAAAAAAAACATCAGGTACAGAGAGGTATTCTGCAAAAGGTACAGGGATTGGACTGCTGAGGACTGGGGTAAAGTCATTTGTTCTGACAAAACACCTTTCAGATTGTTAGGGGCATCTGGATAAATGCTTGCCTGGAGAATAAAAGGTGAGCGCTACCATCAGTCTTGTGTCATGCCAACAATAAAGCATTCTGAGACCATTCAATTGTGGTGTTGCTTACACTTTACACTTGGTGAAAATAAATATTTTTCGAGTTTTGGTCACGGCTGTATGTGTATATACATGTTTACAGTTCTAGTTAAAAAAATTAGTGTGATATATATATATATATATATATATATATATATATATATATTTTTTTTTTTTTTTTTTTCC
>JAQQZT010000011.1:18604252-18618310 GCA_030068275.1 Clarias platycephalus | reverse complement strand
CAATTTAGTGTTGGAGGTTTCATGGCTAAATTTGACCAGTCTGGTGGCCAACCTTCATTGATTGCACATTCCACCAGTAAGAGCAGTGTGTGAAGGTTTAATTAGCAGAGTAATAGCACAATTTTGTTTAAAATATTGCAAAGCACACAACATGTAATGTCAACATACCACCAAGAAGGACGAACCACATCTAACAGGAGTACTGTAACTGTGGACGCAAGAGGAACCTGTCTGAAAGGGATGTCCAGGTGCTAAACCGGATTATATCCAAAAAACATAAAACCACAGCTGTCCAACTCAATGCAGAATTAAATGTGCGCCTCAACTCTCCTGTTTCCACCAAAACATCATCAGGAATCAACATTCATCGGGAGCTCCACAGGGTGAATGTACAGGGTTGGGCTGCTATAGACAAACCTTTGGTCACTCGTGCCAATGCCAAACGTCGGTTTCAATGGTGCCAGCAGTGAAAATCTTGGTCTGTGGACAATGTGAAAGATGTATTGTTCTCTGATGAGTCCACCTTCACCTTTCCCACATGCGGGAGAGTTATGGTGTGGAGGCGCCCCAAAGAAGCATACTACCCAGAGTGAAGCATGGGTAGTGATGATTTGGGCTGCAATATTATGGCATTCCCTAGGCCCAATACTTGCCAAGGTCACTGCAAAGGACTACCGAACCATTCTGGAGGACCATGTGAACCCAATGGTTCAGACATTGTATCCTGAAGGCGGTGCCATGTATCAAGATCATAATGCACAAATATACACACAGCAAGACTGGTTTGATGAACATGAAAGTGAAGTTGAAAATCTGCCATGGCCTACACACTCACCTAAATATTATTGAGCCACTTTGGGGTGTTTTGGAGGAGCGAGTCAGGAAACGTTTTCCTCTACCAGCATGACATTGTCCAACCCCTGTGTGTTTTTATATATATACATACACTGTATATATAAACATGGGCAATTATTTTTGTTAAATAAATGTCAGTGAAAAAAGGTACAGTATATGTTGTTTGTCTGAGGTAATAAATGCGTAAAAAGAAGACCTGCTATGATCCAATGATTTTTTATTTATGTTTTTACACATAAATCTCATAGAAGTAAAAGGAGGTCCAGACTTTTAGACATGACTTCATACATACAGTACAGTCATGTTTAGAAAGGGTTACTAAATAATACAGATGTTTAGGTGGTTAACATTAGGGTACTATAAAACTATCCTTGTGTGAGGAGACATTATCGTTTAACTGTAGCACTGAAAATGCTTTTAGACAGAAAGAATGAGCTGTAATGTTCCTGAGTTCAGCTGAGTATGCAAGATGGCACCAGGGTGTGAGATATCCAACAGGAACTCAAGTCATCATTCAGGAAGAACAGGCCGGCCGAATCAATAGATGAAAACACAGTTTTATGACAGAAACCTTAATGATGTCTGGACACCAGAACTTATTTATGGTAATGATGACCCACTTGAAAAAAAAAAAAGAAGAAGAAGAAAAATCAACACTGCTATCGTTTAACATCCTTTTGTTTATTTTTTTATTTCAGTTGCATTGCTGTACATATAACTTCCACAACAACACTCCAAATGTGCCTTTCCCTGTAGGAGCAGATTGTAAGCCCTGCTCACGCCTGACATTTCTGATCACTCCCACTTGACTCTTCTTACTGTTCTTTCTCTCCTTTTTGTACCTTCTGTTTCTTGTACACAAAACTAACATTTTTCTTGATGCTCTAAATATCTTCATGAACATTTCAGTTTTATGTCTCCAAAGTCGTTTACTGGTGTCAAGTGGGTTATTTTAAATCCACAGTAGAGCTGCACATTTAATTGCTTAAAAATTAAAAACACAACATGGATCTGTGCAATTATCTTATCGCAAAAATGCTGTAGTTTATTACAGCTAATAAACACCATTTCTGCCAGTAGTTGCTGTTTGCCGACTGAATCCTAAATGGTACATTTAAATGTTACATACTGCAATTTGTGTCTATAGAATCGCAATGTGATTTTTTTTCCTTCACATTGTGCAGCCCTTTAGCACATTGTCACCGCTTCTCAGTGACTCAATAAGACCAAGGCAAGAACCAGATGTTTTTTTTTTTTTTTTTTTTTTTTTTTTACAATAATTGAATCTCTTTCATCTGTTACATCTATTATCTGTATCAATAATATAACAAGGAAATCCACAGAGCAAGACAACTGATTTACCTTGGTCTCGCTTCCTCAGATTCAATTCCCCCCTTTTACTCCCAGTTTTCAGGCTGTCTATTCCTGTCCCTCTTCATGATGAAGAATGGAGTGATAAGAATCTAGTCTGGCTTTCTAGCTGATGATGATGATGATACAGCAGCAGTGTTTCAGAATTTTAATTACTCATCGCTTCATTTGGTTCTCTAGTGATTTGCTCTGATTAAGATTTGATATATTTGATATGCATTTGCATTACTTTTCAATCTTGACCTAGACCATTCGCTCTCTTCCTTACTTTCTCTGCTCTTTAACCTTCAAAGTATTTTAGCAATGTTTAATTTTCACTTCCAATCCGGCAAAAACGTAGTCCATGGACTTGAAATGTATAAACTCTAACAATAAAAGTAGCAGCTATTAAAAAAGGAATTCTTATTTATAATTCATTTCTATACCTTTGCCTTTCTAGGTTCTAAGTTAACCTAATCATTTTTCTAAAAAAATATTTCTATTGATACACAGCAGTCCAGTGTACATTCATTTCCAGCACATTTGTACACACTGTATAAAACTATGCAAATTATGGGCAGGGTTTTGAATTAAATTCAAAATTCACATCTAAGGAAAGTTACTCATATTGTGGATGCGGGTTACTCACATGCTTAAAAATGATTTTTAAGGCTTCACATCCAATTTATGTAAATCCCTTGAATGCAGAGATTTTTCTTGAAAAAAAAAAAAACCCTGAAAGAATTTTCTGTTTTGGGTAAATTCCACTTGCAATTGAAAAAAAGAAAGAACTAAACTTGGGATAAAGCTGCTAGTTGCATCTGGATAATGATGTGCGCAATTTTGGTCTTTAAATTAAATCGGAAACAAAATGTGCAACACAAGCTTCATTCAGCTCTGAATACATCCCAGTGAGTCCTTAATAATATAATAAAGGCAGAAAATTCATTCATTCATGCCTTCTGTAACCGGTTTATCCTGGTCAGGGCTGCAGCGAATCTGGAACCTGTTCCAGGAACACTCTGAGCCGTGCACAACGGCAGGTCGGTCCAATACAGGGCACCATGTAGACTTGTTCAAATCATGGGGCAAGTTAAGCCACTTTCGGAGGAAACTGGAAAACCTAGAGAAAACCTACATGGCAACGGGAAGGCCTTGGACAATTCCGCACAGGTCATGATCGAACTGGGGATCCTAGAGTCAACATCTACAGTAAGTGCAGCACAAATGTGCTATCAGGGCAGGAAAGTTGATTTTGTCAGTACAGAATGCTTCAGTCACAGCAGTCAGTTTTTCACTCTGTCAACAGTCTGTTACAGAAACAATGTATGATAGCTCTGAAGTCGTTACCGGCTGTAAAGTTGTGAGCTCTGCTGTGCCATTGTTTTCTTTTTCTGCCGTACAGTATATAGTACTGTGCAAAAGTCTTAGGCACATGCAAATACATGCTGTAGAACAAAGATGCCTTAGAGGAGGAAAGTAAAAAACAACTATGAAGCCCAGTAAACAGTAATTAATGAAACAAAGTCAGTATTTAGCGTGACGAGGACCCGTTAGTCTCCGCTTCAGTTTCTGCAATTTTTTAAGGAAATTTTCTTTTTTTAGTAAGTAGTAACACGGTTCCTCTGAGGACTTTGACTGTTGCACCTGCTTCTTTTTTGCCTGCAAACTTACAGCAACTTCCATTTTTAAAAATTCCATATATAATGTTCTTTTTTTTTGTCTGGCATACCAATATTTTTCTTAAACCTTAAAATTTTGTAGTGGAAAACTCCCTCACTCATGGTCTATACCACTTTATCCTGTATTCAGGAGCGTTTGGGGGGCTGGAGGTGCAAGGCGACAGTGCTGATCACTACGTCACCTGCCGCCTTGGGGGAATATTGTTATCTGAAATTCTGAAATGTTTTGTTCTGACTCAACATACAAAAACTCAAATAAATCCATAACAAGTGTTGTACTAAAACCACCAAAACTTTTGCACAGTACTATAGCTTTAGCTATATTTCATTCCAGTCATAAACCCTGGATTTTACTGCCCTTATGACTAACTAAGTGAGCTACTAAGTGGACTTTCTGTGGGAGAGATTCCATCTTCCAGAAGCTCATCTTCGCTCAGACTGATGTGAAGGCAGGTTCTGTTAAGGGGTGATGAAAACGGAAGTGTGTGCTCACAGCTGTTGGGGGTGGCCGGTCGGGGCGGGGTTCCAGCCAGGGGGTGGTCCTCTGGTAGACTGCTACAGGTGCTGGACGTGGACAGGAGAGCGGAGTTGCGGTCTTCAAACAGATCGTCTGCAGATGGCTTGTTGTCAGAGCGCATGCCGGAGTCTTCGCTCGGCGAACAGGACGCACTGAGGTCGTTGCTGAACTCTCCAGGAGAAACAAAACAGGGTGTGATGTCCGGGAAGGACGAGCTGAAGGCCAGTCTCGGTGCTGTTTCTGATCCCGTCCTGTTCGGTCGCTTTCGGCTGACGGGAGGAGGAGGAGGCGGGTCCAGTTTCGGGATTATTTCTTTAACCCTGCGTGCAAAACAGCAGCAGAGTTAGTTTTAAATTGAGCTTAGAGACAGAAAGAAAAACCCGAACCCCGGGGGTTTGGGCGGGGGATGGGGATAAACATTAAAATTAATTGTATTTCAAGATGATCTGTATTCTGTATGCGGGATATAGGGGGAAAATGGCATAAGGTACATTCAGTTCTCAGCAGCTCTATTGTGAGTGTATGTTCATGCACTTATCTCTTTCCCACTCTTCCCTGCAGTGTAACGGCAAGAGGGAGGGAAGAGACGGGGAAAATAAAGAGCGTGGAGCAAAGGTTGGCTGTAGTTACTCAGAATGAGAGATCACCACACACACACACACACACACACACACACACACACACACACACACACACACACACACACACACACACACTTTCAAATCACAAATTTACTACACACAAACAGTGGATGCTTACACATGCTTTTTGTATATTACTTCTACAGAAAATATATATATTATATATATAAAAAATCACAGTCATTTGTTCACAGTCATTTTACCAACTGCACTGCAGCACCAGAGTCTACAGCAAGCACGGTGTGATATTTAGAGATGGGGGGACGATTCAGTTAAGTCTCGCAATTCTTTTTTTTTTTGTGGCAATTCATTAGAGATGGGAAAAATGTATTCAATTATGTATTGTGATTATGTTGTGGGTGAATTTATGTATTTATTTATTTTTTTATTTCTACACTTGCATTTGGGATAGTAAAATGTTGGAAATTTCTCTATAATCTTACAGAGGGTGTACTCTAAACTATTTATACACCGACAGGCAGCACAGCATCAAGTGTATTAGGAGCAAATTATTTGACAACCTTCTTTAAAATTGTCACTCACTCACTCTTCGTCTATACCGATTTATCCTGTATTCATGGTCGCGGGGGGCCTGGAGCCTATCCCATGAGGCTTAGGGCATGAGGCGGGGTACAAATCCATTGCAGGGCGCGAACACACACACACACACACTCATTCACACACTACGGGCAATTTGTAGAGATGTTCCGATACTTGGCCTCAGGGTATCGGCCGATACCGAGTACTGATCTGATACCTGGGTGTGTATCTGTATATACAGCTGTAGATACTACTAGCCCTGTATTAATTGACAGAATTATTTTATGCTGTGCTTTAGATTTATCCCTTAATAAAACATGAACAAGTACATATAGTGAACTAGAGTGTTTTTATTATCTGACATACATTTAACAGTATTACTTATTTTTTAAAAAGAAACTGAACTTCAACATCTGAAAAAGAACATGCAAACGGGAATCGAGTCTGGCCGGGAATCGAACCCGGACCGTGGAGGTGCAAGGTGCTAACCACTAAATTGTACAGTAAACAACAATTGTAAAAACAATCTAAAAAAAAAAAAAAGTATAATGCTGTATTACTTATAGAATCGCAATACAAATCGACTCAGCATCGACTGTAGGTATCATGATAATTTCATATCAGACGGTCCATGGTGATTTCCAACCCTACAATTCATGTATCACCACAATGATTCCAAAATCTATTTGTTAATTTCATTTACACACACACAGTCAGCCACACACTTCAGGAGAAGTGTTTTTAAATTTTTTATTAATATTTTAATACTAAATGTATTGTAATACGTTATACTGTATATTAATTTTCATGATAATATTATGATAATAATATGATGATATTATTAATATCATATTAACATAATATACATCATACTATTTTTCTAAGTGTGTATACATTTTTTTGGCTGACACTTTGTATGTTTGCATTTAAAGTGGTAAAATACTGCAGTTCCTTTTCACACAATGATATGCAGCACAGCATCCTGTGTGGCAGAAGCAAATTAATTAGCTTATTTTGTTTAGAATTCTAATAAAATAATAAAATAATAGAATACGCACAATGCCACAGGTATCATAACAATATCATATCGAAAGATCTGCGGTGATTCCCATCTCTAGTGAGAATACACACATCCGGTTAGCAATCACACAGCTGTGACTTCCACTGAGGTTGTAACACACACATACACACACACACTCACAGGTAAGGGATGCAGGGAGGCTCCACATCAGCCAGTGCTGCTCTATACGCTCGAAAAGAGGATGAACTATCGATTAAGGTGCAGTATTCCTCCAATCCCTGAGAGAAAAAAGAAAAAGAGATTTATATTCAGTAATTCTTGTCATGTGATTTAAAGACAGACCTGATCATCCGGCTACAAAACAATGCATTAACAAATTGACTGTTGTCTCTGTCATTAGTCCACAAACAACCTTCTTACTGCTAATAACTTCATGACACTACATGTATTTCAAATAAAATCAAATACAACCATTATTATTATTATTACTGTTATTGAAATGATAACTGACCTCAGACGTCTGCTTCTGCCACTCGAGCCTCCTGATTGGAGCCGAGTCCAACGCTGACAGGATGGCCAAGTACGAGTTAAAGTTGTTCAGCTTCCTCAAGTGCTGAAAACAAGTTGCAAATATACATTTAAAAAAATACACAGTATAAAACGTGTCTCCATCTTTAGAAAATCATTAAAAATGTCAAATTGTTCTAAATTCTGCTAAAAAGTCCCATTTCTTTTTTTACCTTCATGATCTTGATGAATTTGAGCAGAAGTTTCTCTCTGTCCTGAGCTTTCTCCTGCTGGATGATTATGGAGCGCACCCTGTCGCAACAGGTGGGGACACAACACGACTCAACAAGAGATACAAGAAAACCACTACTGGACTAAATGGAAGTTAGTATTAAAGGACTCATGGTTGGTAAAGCATGACTTAAAGCTTTAAACATGGAGCATTAGAATTAGGACTTGTAATATAATCCTATTGTTTAAACATTACTGCTATGTATAAAAAAAATGAAGCTGGTGAGAGATCAACCATATTCACCAATCTATGGAGTGATATCCTGGACATTTTTCAAAAGGAATTGCAAATTGCATTTGCAATTGCGTTTCCCATATGTGGATGCATAAAGAGTGACATAATTCAAATGCAATTGCAAACTTTGCATTACCGTTTGCTTTTTCGCCTTCGCGAACGTACACTGACTGCCAATTTTCAAATGAAAAAGCAAAGTCCATTTGCAGTTGCATTTCTCATGTCTTACAAGTCATGAGCCTGTCATATTTAAACAGCAAAATCAATTACCACATTTGCTTTTTCACTTTCTCTGCATCGCGTAAGTAGTCTGCCAAAATTCAAACGCAATTGCTAATCCATTTGCAATTGCATTTCCAACGCGTTACACGGAAACCTGTCAATCAGCGTCAGGGGTGGGTCTATACTGTGGGGCGTGATTGTATGGGGAGTGATGTCACTCGCAGTCGCCGACCAAGAGGGGGAAATTTGAGTGCTGGAGGTGAACTGCGGTGAATTGGTGTTATGCGCTAAAATGCCCCCCTGCCACAGATTGCATTTGCATTTTTTCCGTCATCAACCCAGTGATGCGCTGTGTGTTCGGATACCTTTTTATCGGAACCAGCATTCTGGGCCTGACCACTGCAGACTGGGAGCATCCCACAACAAGCTGCATGATTTGTACTGTAGTTGTTCTGATCCAGGCCTCTAAGCCATCTCAATTTGGCCCTTGTCAAAGTCACTCAAATCCTTACACTTGCTTCCAACACATCGACTTCAAAGACACGATGTTTACTTTCTGCGTAACACAGTATATTCCACCCACTTTCAGGTGCCACTGTAATGAGATACTGTACTGTATATTAAACGTGACTACTGTGACGAAGGCCAAGTTGTGATGGGTCAGAGAAACATCAATAGTTCAGCTCTTATGGGATGTTCCCATATGTTCTTATGGGATGGGAGGTCAGGACCAACACCAAAAATGGTCCAAAGACAGAAAACCAGTGAATTGTGACAGGGTCATGGGCGGCCGTGGCTCACTGATGTACATGGGAAGTGAAAGCTGGCTCATGTAGTCCAATTCAATAAAAGATCTACTGTACTGTAGCTCATAACTGCTGAAAATGTTAATGCTGGTTCCTATAGAAAGGTGTCGGAATACACAGCGCATCGCTGGCTTGGTGGCAAAAGGGGGGGACGTACAGTACTCAAGATCAAGTGGGTGGTCATAATGTTATGGCCGATCCAGTATATACGTAGCTACTATAACAATAATGATCGCTGGAACTTGCCTGAAGCATGGAAGAATTAAATATAACTATAAACTAATTTGTAATCATTGTGAAACCCTGGGACATTCTGCTATGGGAAAACAATCCACTTCGGGGTGATAAAAGTAACTCTGCTTTGCATCGGGCTGCATCACACCCGGTTTTTTATTTTGTCTCTTGATGTTTTATGCTGTTTTCCAGTTGTTTTGTTGTTAAATTCATAGACGTTTTTCTGCAATTTTTAAATCTCTTGTACTTTTCACATTTTATTTTAACAACAGCCTATAAACATAATGTAATCCAGGCTGTTGTCAAAGCAATGAAACTACCCCGCCCCAAACTAATGACATCACCACAACAGCAGCACTGCACTTAAACTAGACCAATTTTGACTAGACTGGATCTGGACTAGCACCGACACGTTGTTAGTGGTAAAGGTCGATTAGTAATGCTAGTGTGTAGTGCGCAGGGGTAGTGTACCAGTAGCTCATGTTGTTAAAGTGCTCTGTAAACTGAGTCAGATTGGGACTCTTCTCCTCATTCTGCTCCTTCGCCCACAAAAGAACCTCTGGAATCTAGAGCAAAAAAGGAGAGAGCATGAGAGAGAGAGAGAGAGAGAGAGAGAGAAAGTGAGCAACAAATTCCCAAGAAACAATTCTGTCAGCCTCATAAAGCTCTCTGTAACAAAGCACATGCTGTTTCATCAGGTCAGGTACCTCGATCTTGTAGAAGAGCTCCGCATCCAGAAGGGTGAGCTGATCAGCGATCTCATGGCTGCGAAAGTCATGCAGTGTGCCTGGCCTGGAGAGTGTGAGACACACACATTTAGACAGAAAAAAAAAAAGTATATATACACACGTCTGTGACGGCAAAGACGTTTTGTGCGCACTGTGCTATTGATTTAGATAAGAATGAAGTGTTGAAAGACAACGTCCACAAAATTCTGTTGACCCAAGTTCAAATTAGACAGTAAGACATGGATTTACAAGCCTTTAGTTATTCATACTGAGGCCATAACGAGCTTGAGCTTGGGTCACTAAGATGTTTATTTAGATGAACATGTAAAGGTGTCCTGTCTACAAATACAATCCTATTAAAGGCAGCCTAAATACTTCGGCACACAAACGAGAGATATACTGATGTGTGTGTGTGTGTGTACCTGGCAGACACCCCTCGTGCTGCTAGCGGTTGGAGGATGTGTGTGTGCTGCAGCATCCTCTTCTGTTCCACTTTATCCAGAATGTTTTTGCGAAGGACTCGAGCTAGACTCAGTTCGCCGTTACACACCAGCCGGAACACGAGATCCATCAGCTGCCTGAGGATGTCCTCCGTCAACTCCACCACGCTAAAACACACACACACACACACACACACACACACACACACACACACACACACACACACACACACACACACACACACAGGCTTAGACCATGGCTGTTCAACCTGCTACAGACCACATCTTACATATTGCTATTTTTTTGTTTTACTGGCCCGTAATGTTGTGCGGTTATGAAATCTCACCAGAGTTCGTCCACCACCCGCACCAGCACGAAGAATGTGTTCTTACTGACGCGCTTCTTAAATGTGTCCGGACTATGGCAGAAATGAGTGTATGTGCAGTGGAGTTAAAGAGTAAGAACACTCAATACTTTCTTACACACTCACACAGACAGGTTTGTGTACAACATAGAAAAACAACTTTCATTTGCAGATTCTTACACATGCATACACAAGCACAGAGTAAAGGATATCTATAATGTAGTTTTTTAATGAGGTCTTCAGGAGTGATGAAGGTTCTATATGTGGTTAGAAAAGCTTCACAGTATAACACCAGATCTGAAAAATGAACACATACACATCTTGCAAAATATTCTTATCAAAAACATAATACACAGTAGGTGTGTCTAATCAAATCTTTGTCAATCTTTGACGGTGCTAAATATTAGGGAATAACGAGTCACTTCCACAAGACCCAGGTGCCAGTTAGATTAATATTGTGATTCTGTAAGTATTGTGATTTTATAAATATCCAGATTCAATATAAAAAAATTTTTATGATCTTTTTTATTTTTTTACAATTTTAAGAAGGTTTGGTACCTTAGCTTTATTCACCAGCTTTAAAACTGAATTGAAAATGAGTATTTAAATGTAGCCTATTCCTTATATCAGTTTGCTCACTTTAAAACCAAGGGTCATCCACCGTAATATTTTTTTCTAAATAAACTTGTCAAATAATAAATGAATTATATATAAAAAAATGTTTAAAAAAATGCCTCCAAAGTTTTGTTGAGCAGTTGTGAGCATACAGCTGAGCGCAGCTTCTAACGCAGGCACAAACGACCTTTAACCCGTGTTTTTCGAGAATAATTAGCGCACATGGTGATTTAAGACTGGTGTAAGACTGTGTAATGAGTGGGTTTCAAGACAATTCACAGAGTTTGGAAGAAAACTTTTGAGAATTTAACACCATAAAATGTGTTTCTGTTGTACCACTCAGAAGCTTGTGCATTAAAAAAAAATTATTCTGTTGATACATAAATCGGCACACAAAAGAATCGTAAATCATGACTGAATTAATTCTTTCTACTAAATAAATGATCACATACAACTAGTTTAGAATATTTCACATAGGATCAAATTGCTTTCTTACTGAAATCAAACCTGTGTGTGCAAAGCTGCGATAAAACATCTGGAGAAGGCTAATTGAAGTGTCATGGTCTCCTTACTGACACAAAGTAAATTTTTTGCAGTCTGAGGTCTTTGAACAGCTGCCACTGATGTTAGTGCACAAAAAGCGAAAGAGGCTTAAAATGCTTCCTATTTGTACAAGTTTATCTTAAACCTTTTTCCTAAACATTCAGCTTTTATTTAAAGTTATTTAGCATTAAGCATAAAATTTCTGTAAACAGTACCCTCAAACAGCTCTAATAATAAAACACAATGAAGAAATACTGACCTGGTGTGTGTGTGTGTGTGTGCGCGTGTGTGTGTTTGTGTGTGTGTGTGTGTGTGTGTGTGTGCGCTTACCTTTGCGATCTGTCTCTGTAGCATGAACTAAAAGAATGTCGCTTGAGCCGGCTCTGACATCAGGGCCATCATCCCCCTTGTAGTTAAGAGTGAGAGACAGAGAGATTACTAGTAAATATGGTACCTAATTATTTAATGCATATTTTATTCCCAAATTAGTTCAATTAATTAACACTGATGACTTGCTAGTGAAGTAAAGTGACCACTAGAGGGCAGCACATACTGCACTGAGAAACTAAGAACAGCAAATTGTACGGGGGAAAAAATCCTTAAAACCACTCAGTGGATACTTCTATGTAGAATACCTCAGATTTAAGAGTGATGCGACTCATGATCTCTTTGTGATCAACCAGAGAAAGCTCATCAACCTCCTCTTTGACATGACTCGAATCTGTTGTTTTCAACCTGAAACATAAAAAAAAGAAATGTTTTATGTTAGAAAACAGCCATTAATTTCCTGCCCCTAAAATATGTAATTAAATTAATGACAGTGGTTTTAGAATGGAGAAATTCAGACTGAGAAACTGTTGAGAAATAGAAATCACAAAAAGATTTATGAACTTAAAAAAAAGTTTTGTTGTTAAAGCTTGTAGCCTTAAAATCCTTTTTGCTACTGTGCAATTACATCCTGAAAAAAAAAGTCAGTGGAAGCTTATTGCTTAAAAAAAAACAAAAAAAAACTTCCTCCCACTTGTTTTTTCACAGATTTCACAGCCTGTGAAAATTATACAAAATGATTATAGTGATCACAGTGCTGTGAAAAAGTATTTACAACTTCCTTATTTATTTATTTATTTATTTATTGCATATTGGTCACACTTATATGATTCAGATCATAAAACTAAATTTAATATTCAAAAATTAAATTCAATTATAAAATGCAGTTTTTAAATGACCATTTCATTTAATAAGGGGGAAAAAAGCTGTCCAAACCTACCTGGCACTGTGTGAAAATGTAACTGCCCCCTAAATCTAATAGCAACTGCTATCAAGAATGAATTTGCAATAACTAGTAACATTACTGTGGAGGAATTTTGGTCCTCTCTTCTTTGCAGAATTGTTTTAATTCAGCCACATTTGAGGGTCTCCGAGTATGAACAGACATGCCACAGCATCTCAATCGGAATTAAGTCCAGACTTTGACAAGGCCACTGCAAACTTATAATTTTGTTTTATTTTGAGCCTTCAGAGGTCGACTTGCTAGTGTGTTTCAGATCATTTTTCTGCTGCATAACCCAAGTGCACTTGACCTCGAGGTCACAAAATGATGGCCAGGCATTCTCCTTCAGGAGTTTCTGGTGGAGCATAGAATTGGTGATGGCAAGTCGTCCAGGTCCTAAAGCTGTAAAGCCGCCCCAGACCATCACACTACCACTTCCAATTTATTCTTTTTATCTTAGTGTTATGCCAGATGTAGCGGGATGCAATAAATTTTTTTCCCTTAATAAAATTATTATTTAAAACCCTTTTCTTATACAATGATGAAAATTTCAGAATCAATACCTAAACTGACCAGCAGATGGAGCAAACAGGATGGTATACTGAACATTACTATTAAACAGATTTACATGCATAAAGTCAACTGTATTTATTTCTTGTACAGTGGGTTTCCACACAACCATGGTAGAAAAACTTCTAACCAGTGATGACAGTGAAGGCTCGTACCTCTCCTTGGCAAAAGCTTCCTTGCATCCTTCCTTGGGTGGAGGTATGTGAACAGTAGAGTCATGAATTACATCACAGGGTGTGAGCGGGTCCTGTAGAAGAGACACACACTGAGGAAAACACGGTCTGCTTTTCATTCATTCATACATACATATATATGCTTGCATACCACCCAGGCTTATTTTCATCACTTTCACACACGCATACACACAAAATGACTTACTGTGTGGTGTGAGCCATCTCCATTAGCCTGCGAGGTAGAGTACAGGTTCACATACTCTCCTTCTCCTTCTACACCTTCATCGTTTGCACTCTCACTCTGTTTAGGGGAACAAAAAAAAAGATATAAAAATATTAGACAAACCGAAACATGTACACACACAATAAACCCACAATCAGAGGTGGAAAGAGTAATAAAATGTTGTACTTAAGTAAAAGTACTGTTACTTTAGTGAACTTTTACTGAAGTAC
>JAQQZT010000011.1:18587347-18604152 GCA_030068275.1 Clarias platycephalus | reverse complement strand
TTGTTGGCATTTCACTTTCAGCTGTGTCTGCATCACTGGCATCTGTTTTGTCTCCATCGTTCTTGTGAATTTAGCGCCTTGGTTCTCCATCAATCAATGGGTACAGTGGTTTCCGGGGTGCAATTTCTTTCCTTCCCCGTTGTATTATTTGTATTATTATTCATTTTCATTCATTTATTTTTTACTCAGTAGCGAATATGATTTAAAATGTAGTGAAGTGCAATACTTTCAACAAAACATACTTAAGTAAAAGTAAAATTACAGATTTTAAAAACTACTTTAAAAAGTAGGAGTACACAAAAAATCTACTCAATTACAGTAATGCGAGTAAATGTAATTCATTACTTTCCACCTCTGCCTACAATGCACCTGTGATGAAAATTAGATGATCAATACCTCAACTGGACAGCAGATGGAAGACAGTCAAATGAAATGAAACAAGACAGTCTAATGAATGTTACTACTAAACAGATTTACACATGTGCATAAAGCCAACTGTATTTATCCTTTAACTTGCACAAAGAAAAAAAAAAAAAAACACTAAGGAGCAGAGGTATTAGAAAACTTGGGGACCCTCTGCCACAGGTCGCACTGAAGAGAAGGGGAATTTGAAACTGAGCCAAAGGACAAACCTTGTTTGTGTGTGTTGGATTATAGAGATTACAGTCAGGGGATAGGGACAGAAACGACCTGCAGTAACTCGTCGAAAAACACCAGCATGAACATTCCTACTGTGCCTGATTTCACACACACGCATGCACGGCTCAACATGTTTCCCTGGGAGAGCAGGAACTAAAGCATCCCCCTGTTTTATTCGGTCAGAGGAATTCCGGAACATTCCACACACACACACACTCACCCATGGGGATTAAATAGGAGGGGAGAGTGAGGACGCAGGGTTATGTTTCCCCACACACGCACACACAGGTCAATCTCTGACCTGAACTGTGATCCTTCTTCACATGTTCACAAGCACACAACATATGGTCTAATGCTTAAGCACGCAACTTCCCACTGCCTATTCTGTCTTTCTCTCTTATAAACACACACACACACACACACACACATATATATACCCCTATTATTCTGGTCTTTCTTTAACTAGATCAACACACATCATCATCACACTCACGTTTCTCTTTAAATAATGTCACGTTACACAGCTCACATCGGGGAGAAAAAAAAAATTAAAGGTTCACTAAAAGCTTGCTGGTGGTGTGTAATTTCAGCAGGATATCTCTTTGTTCTGCTGCATATCTGAGCCCCTGTACCACACAAGCTCCAGTATCTGAGACCGCACTAATGGAAAGGGGGGTTTCACCCACTGTATTTCTATTCCAAAAGGAAAATCTAAATGTCATTTAAGAAAAATTTCTAAATCGAACCCATTATCCAAAGGCAGTCTGCGGCTAGTTGTTAATGGCTAAATTTTTTTTTATTATAAATGATTGGTTGAAAAACATAGCACATTAAAAGTAAAACAATAAAACACAGCTTGATGAAACTCACTGCAGACTACTCAATTTAAAAAGCAAACTGCTTCCACATTGCAATATTAAATATAGCTCAATTACCTACTGTGATGGTTCTGGCCAAATTCACTGACAGGGTGCAGCTGTTTCAGACATTTCTGATTTGAAAACTGACTCTTCCAAACTGCCCCCCATGCCAGTAAAGCCCTTCATGTGTACTCCAAGACTGGACTAATCATCTAAACATAACCTGAAACTGCCTATAACAAATTTGACCTTCATACCATACATGTGAGAGTCAAGAATTATCCGCACTCTGGCTGTAGAATTGAAAAAAAATGTAATAAAAAGAGAGAAAAATTATGTATTTAAACATTATCTCCCAGTTTTTCAATAAATTTTTCCACCTGTCAACAAGCTTTCGTATTCCCTCATTAAATTTTTTTTTGTTTGAGCTGCGAGCTGAGAATGCACTGCTGTTTTTATCAGGACTCAATCTTCGGTCGGCCTCGTAGGGCTGCTTTCAGGACCAAACAGGTAAAAGTCTGATGGAGCGAAATAACGACTACAAGGAGAATGCTTTAACACCGACCCTTGGATAGCACAACTTCCATATAGTGGGAGCTTGTAGATAGCCAAACGTTTCTGTTTATGCTGTTCCGTGAGTTTTTTCTGCACCAGGTACCCTCAGCCCATGAAAAACTAATCACTGCTCGCTGCTTTTCTTTTGTGCAAATCACAAGCGGGGCATCTATTTTTGTCTGCACTGCAGTTACAAATAAACTGAGGTAACACATTTACACCAGCATAGCAGTGACTGGGGAGACAGTAGCCTTGAACGGAAACCACTGATAAGTCAGTGCAGCCAACAGGAGTTTTAATATAATCAAAGTGCGGATCATTTTTGACTCACACTGGTGTGATTACTCATGTAATCGCAGATTGGTCACTCGCTCAGTGACCTGCATACCCGCACCCGTACCTAACACAACATTAGGTATTCATGGGCGTAAAAGTGGGTTGAAATAAATCATTCAAACGAATAAACAAACAAACTAATAAATAAATAAATAATTGCTAGTGTGGTTTGGGGCCATTACTGCTTCGGAGTTCCTCTTAGGGCCCTGGGATCATTTCCGAGAACACTTGACCTCAAAGTCTGGTTCATTTTGATCAGTAAGAACACAAGCATTCCAGGCTTGAGAACCATGCTCAAGTCCACTTGAAGAGGAGGTCTCAGGCGCTGTACAGCGTACTCGAGCACGGATCGAATCAGATATGGAAGCCAATTGTACCAGAGCTTCATCTGTCTCCTCTGAAATATTCGCGTGATTAGAGCAACGCTCTCACGTCCCTTCCTTCTTTCACAATTTTTCTGAAATATCAATAATATTAGGTATAACTCCCTTGCTTTTTTCCTGGTATTTAATGGTGGCTCACAAAACAAATAGGTGCATACCGCCACCCGCTGTATCATTCCCTGAGAAGGGACAACAACAACAAAAAATTATGTGAACGCTGGGCAGCAGGGGAATGGGGAGGGGGGGAGTAATCGTTCCTGAACATGGCATAAATCAATTGTTCCTAATGCGAAAACGCCCTTAAAACAACAACAATTTGCCAACTTGCTGAAGCTCCTTAAGAAGGATACGACCTATTACAAAAAAGTGTGCATGTACAATTAAAAAAACATGAGAGAAAAAGAAATCCCTTTTTTTTCATCTTCTTTTTTTTTTTATTGACTGGGGTTTAAACAAGCCAATTAAAATTTCCCCCTATTGTGACATCATTTAGGCTTGTTGCTCAGCTCTGCTCTCTCTCAACAGCAACTCATTTACACAGACAGTCAAACAGCACATTTAGAGGTGGAGTGAAATAGAGGGAGTTCGATGCATAAAAAAGTAAAGAGTGGATTATCTATGTTTTTTTTTTAAACACACACATTGGCAGAGCTCTGAGACCTGTGTTAAATAATTAAGGAAATAGGAAAAAGTTGGACCTTTAAAAGAGCAAACACATTACAAAGCATCGACACTGGAGTCTCCATATCTGTACAGGTCCCATACAAGATAACCAAAAAAAACAAAAACAAAAACAACACACAGCCTGTCCTTTTCCTGACAAATGAGAGAATAATCTCTGTCCTGAAGCTGGAAAGCACCCTTGAATTATGTGTTACTATATAAACCATAATGCACCAGAATGATGACACTAAACCATAAACCAAATAGCTGAACTGTGTAGTTACACTAAAAAAAAACATGCCTTCTGAGTGGTTATATTTGAAAATGCAATGTGGTATGAAAAATACACATGCATTTAAAACTATATATACATTCAGAAATAAATAGAATTCTTTTGCAGAACTGAAACTTTTTGAAAGGAACAGAGGAACCAGTGAAGTGGGAATGACTAAAGATACAAGGTTCATAAGCAAAAAAAATAAACCAATGCACAGCCAGAGTTCAAAAGAAGACCTAATAACCTCATGTGCTGGAGAAAACCCCTTAATCAATTCTCTGATGCCGTGCAATGCAAATGATCCTGGCATGATCGTCACTCACCGTGGGTGTGGTTAAAGAGGCGTGGCCACTAAGGAAGGAGTTAGACACAGACAGGCTGAGGCCGATAGCCGCCTCCGCCTCCTCCGGAACGCCAGTGGAGGGAGGGAGGAGTGAAAGAGAGGAGGAAGAAGAGGAGGAGGGAGAGGAAGTGTGAGATGCCTAGATAAAGAAAAACAGATGGACGAGAAGAAGAGAAAGAAAGATAGAGTAAGAGCTATTATCACTAAGAAAAGAGAACTGACTAGAAGAACAGATATAAATTGAACGAAAGAACAGAGAAAGGTGTGGAAAGCAGTAAGGAAGAACCCAGAGTAAATAAGTGATTAAAAATGACCAGTAACTAAGCAGTGGCATTTATCAACTGTCATGAGTTAGCCATCTGGTTTATTTGTTCATACAGCATCCTGACCTCTGACCTTTGAGCAGGTGTGAACCAACTACAGCTTGAATGTAATGTGTATCAGTGAGGGGAGACAGGTGAAATGATGTCCTTGTCCATGTATAACATGGTGCTTACTGTACATCACTATCAGCACCTTTGAAGATTCCATGCTTGGACTCCTTGCTCTTATGTCTGAGTTCACGTGTGAGATATGTGTATATGCGTACCAGCTGTCGCTGTTTGGGTGGCAGGGCTGGAGGGGGCGGAGTCTCGTAGCCCTCGTTGGACCCATAAACTTCTTGGAATCGTTTGTTCCTGCGCTGTTCGTAGATTCTCTCGCTCTGAGGCGTTTGATAGAAGACGGATGGCTGTGGTTCTGAGTAATCCTCCACAAACTGCATGTACTGGAGGACTACACACACACACACACACACACACACACACACACCAGATACAGTAATATGTACAAACAGGACTGAACAATAATACTCCAACTTCACTTGCATTCATTACAAAACAGAACCATATGAAGCTTTACAACCCACATGTGCAGTAGGGTTATTACTTCTTACCTCTAAACACACACACACACACACACACACACACACACACACACACACACACACACTAGAATGCACAAACGCTTACTCGTTCTGCTTTTCTTCTCTGGCAGAGGTGGAGGGCTGTCGCTCGAGTGCCGTTCAGTGCCATTGGTCAAAGTGGGCGTGGCCAGTGAAGTGGGCGTGTCCTCGTCAGAGGTACGGAATTCGTAGAGCTGGCAGGATGACAGGATGGGAACAGATCGCCTCTTTTTCTGTGGAAGTGCAGGGGGCTGTTCTCCGTTGGAAGTTCCCGCAGCGCTGAGTGGGGCTACAGGGGCACTGAAACGGGGCTGTGCTGGGCCAGGAGACGTCACGGGGGTCTCGCTGAGGGATTCTGGGAGGGGACTCAGGCAAGTGCTGGGAACCGTGGGAAATGGCAAAGGCTCGGACACCGAGAGGTCTTGATGGAGGAAGTCGTAGTCAGGGTCGTATCCGTCTGTGTTATCTAAACAGAGACATGCAAGGAGGGGGGGTGGGGCGGATTGGAAGAGATATGAGGAGAGAGCATTTAGATTTTTTTCCCTAAACACTGGGGTCAACAACTTGTGAGTGTGCGTGCGTGCATACCGAGTGTCTCACAGCTAGTGTTGCGTGAGCATTGGCCGCTGTCCCTCTCCAGCGAGGAAAGTTGCTCGTCTGATTTGCTCAGTTTTCCCATAATGCTGCAGGGCGAGAGGCGAGGTGAATCCCCGCCGTATGATTGGCTGCCGCCGGAGAAACGCCTCTGTAGGAGTTCGACCTCATACTCCTGCTGCTGTTATGGCAATGACAAGAAGCAACAACAACAACAACAACACACTGTTTAAACCGGGACAAACAAGAGTTCTAGCCCACAGGACCGGAATGAGTTTATTGATCTGAATAAAAAAGAAATCAAGGCCAGAGCAGCAAGGGATCACTCAAGATTAAGAAATCATGTTATTTTCAAAGACAAAGGTCACGATTTGGTATGTACACTCTAAGAGTACCAAGTGGAAGACTGATAAATAAAAAATTGAAAGTATCATTATAACAAATGCTAATTTGTTTATGTTATGGAAACAAGTAAAGGTTTTAAAGTTAAAGGGTTATAAAGTCAGTTTTTGTTTGTACCGGTTTGAGAGCTCCATGCTGCAGGTTGAGGCCACAGTTCGTTCTACTCATGGGTGCTACCACGGCTATGCGAGTGGGCGAGGAGGCAGACTGGCGCTTCTTTGGTGGCAGAGCAGGAGGGCTGAGGAGCAAATATTTATGAGTGTGTTAGCAATTCTATCAAGTAGTGAGGTCAAGTGACTAGATCATCACTTACGCAAAGGAAAGTAAGCAAGGGCTGAGGACTGAAAATCAATCACATTCTCTCTCACACAAACACACACAATAGTGCTTTTCCAGATACTTCTGACAATCCAACATGCCTTACTCTCTCAGCCAGATTACTAGGGAAGCAAAGGGTGGTGAGAACACAGACCATTAAGAAGGCACAAGAGGGTTAGACAATGGTTGATCATGCAAATTCATTACAGACAAGCCTTTTCTAGGTTGGCCGACACTCTACGATGGACAATTTCTCACACTGCCATATAATCACATGCACATTTTGGCTTCCATCCAGTCGGGAGGCCAAGGCCGTGTGATCTCATAATGCACCCTGAGCGCACAACTGACTGACATACATTTCCGTCACCACAGGACTGAAGCATGACTGCATCCTGCTCCTGGTACAGGGATGACCAAACGATGACGGAGAGACGGAGAGAGATGAGCGCAATGATGAAAGGCGTCCAGAGCACATAGAGAAAGAAAGAGGTTGTAGGCAGAGGACAAAAAGACAATTAAGATAATACATGATGACAAGAAATAAGACAGCCGGATTAGGGAAGACAGTGAGAAAGAGGGAAATGACATGTACAAAGTACAAATCATCGCATACACAGTGAGATAAAGACACACATACACACAACAAAGCACAGAGTTACACTACACAAACTGTGCAGCAATGTGCAGCTGTCTGCTAATTACAGATGTTCCTTTTCCTGATGTGTGTTTGAGTATTGCATGTCCACTTGCTCCCTTGCAGCGCTGTTTGAAAATTGCTTACTACTAGATCCATTACTAAAGTATTATTTGTTTCTCTTGCAAACAAATGTTTTACGCCATGATATAAGTGTCTATGCATGGTGACTAAGCTCAGCAACCAAAAATAAATAAAAAAATAAAATTACAAGTCAAATTATATTCTATACACTGCAATGCACAAGAATTCACCCACTCCCCTTGGATTAATATTTTTTTTTTTTTACAACCTGGAAATGAAATGGCATTAGTGGGATCTTATGTCATTAATCTACATAGATATCTCATAATATTGAAGTGATAAAAGCACACGTAAGCTATGAATAAAGTTGTGACTGCATGAGTTTAGCCATTGTTGAGAATTCCCCAAATTAGTTCTGAAAACCCGACGCTGCCACTAATGCCACAGGCTGTGGCGTTTCTTTTCATTAGCAGGAAATGGAAAACCGGTCAGGACTGAAAGCAACGTGGATGTAGCCAACCCTAGACTCAACACTAGAAGAAATCCTGTTTCACTACGTCTGATATGGACAACAGGACGACAATCCTCCTCTGCCTCCTGAGCAATGCTACTGAATCTACACCCGGGTGGTTAAAAACCAAAGAGTCTGTATGAACGTGTAAAAATCTAAATCTAATTTGGGATCTGTCTCAAGACATGAAAAACGACGCTTACCAACAGTCTCTGTCAAATCCGATAGTGCTTAAGCAAAGTCAGCAGGGAGAATGAGGAGGGAAAAAAATATCAGGATGCAGATGTGCAAAGCTGATGCATCCCAAAAGACCTTGAGTGGGAACTGCAGCCAAATATGGCTCTACTAAGTATTGATCCAGGGAGAAGATTACTTATACAACCAATTGTAACGTTTTGCGTTACAATAGAAATATTTTGCACCTGTAAATATTAGATATTGCAATAAACCCAGATCACTAAAGTCCAATTCTTTTCCAAGTTATAAAACTATAAAAAATCTAAAACGTTCAAGAGAAGTGAATTCTTATGCGAGACACACAACATTCACACAATCTAAAAATCCATTATTAAACTATAATTGGACTTTATATTACAAGAGCCACCTGTAATTATGAAGCTCAGTGATGCAGACCATGAATACATCTCCTGGCCTTTTCTTTAAGGAGGACATTTGGAGTAAGCCTTACAGTAAATGACATCATTTATGACTTGTTATAACAAGTTAGGTGTTTGAACACTCTGCTAACATGCTGGATTAAAGCTGTTACACACCATGTGACTCATGGGCTTTTTGTTGTCATGGTGATGCTGACACTAACTGGTGTGCCCTGTTTGCACGTACATTTGCTTTGGATTGAATGTTACTTGCACGTGAACAGAGATCTTCAACAGATTGCAAGGTTTAGGGTCCCGTGTAAACTGTTCACTTTCAGGAGTCGTGGGTATCATAAAATGTGCCGCTTGATAGTGAAGACTTACTGGATAACCGGCCTACAAGCACCAGCTTTACATAAGCCTGTAGCGCATCAGTGTGATGAAAATTCTTATATAAATAATAAAATACTAAATAAAATAATTTATAAAAAAAAGTTTCAGGATGTTCAATATTTAAATGTAGCAATATGTAAATTTTATTATAATGTACAGTACTGCACAAATCCTGATTCACTCCTCATTTCTTCATATTTTGATTACAAAGAGCCAGACATTCTTGTATTTTTAATGTAGTCATGAGGAAAAGTTCTGCAAGCTTCCTGAAGGACTTTTTTGGCTCTCACGTTCAGTCCAGTCGCAGTACCTTATCAATCATTAATCAGTCAAGCATAAAAATTTTTTTTTTTAATCTAATTTGAGGCATGAACTTGGGAGAAACAAGTGCAGATGATGACAGATGATCAGGCCTGTGATTAGTATACTGGTGATGCTGAATGCTGAGTGGTTGGAACAGATGAGAGGGTAAATTTTTTAATTGTATCTTTAGGCACTTTGCAGCCTGTCGCAGTAAAAATGTGTTCACATTTCTTTAATCGAATATCCATCATTTAATTTAACTTAATATGAAGAAATGAGGGGTCAAGAATTTCACACAGTACTGTATATGACCTTACTACAGAAAATATTTTGTAGTCAGAGCAATATGAAACCAACATCATAAGATTCCTTTTTTTCATGTGTGAGACGGAGGACGGACTCCTCAGTATACACTACAGCACTTAGACGCCAGGGTCCTCGACTACTATTCTAGAACAAACATACTAATAAATTTACCTCGTTCAGGGAGCTGGACATGAAATAAAGAGAAATAAGACAAGCACTTTTATTTTTCCAAAAGTAGACCTTTGATCTTATTACAACTGCTATTAACCTTGTTTGTGAACTGAGATGCTCACAAGTCCAGTCTTGCTACTTGATTTCTGTTAAGAATAAAAAAATCTAACACATACGCACACCCACACCCACACAATCTCACCTGTGCTCTGCTAATTTCAACCC
The DNA here is from genome assembly GCA_030068275.1 of Clarias platycephalus. NCBI lineage: Eukaryota > Metazoa > Chordata > Actinopteri > Siluriformes > Clariidae > Clarias > Clarias platycephalus. The sequence goes on along the minus strand of JAQQZT010000011.1, from coordinate 18,594,613 downwards.
GGGTAGAGGAGGTTTGGGCGGTGCCACTTCCTCCTCTGAGATGTTCGTCAAGCTATCCGGAGGTGTGGTCTTGCTGAGGATCTCCTTTTCCCGCTCAGTTAGAGGCATCTCGCACATGCTGTTTGAGCGGCAAGTAAAAACAGAAGCACAAAAGTAAGACCAAGAGAAAGACAAGGCAAGCAAGTAAGCAACACGGAGAACGAGTCAGAGAGTCAAGCCAGATAACTTCTTTCATATATATGCATTTCTTCTATTGTTGTTTAATGTGTACACCTAAAAAAAGATCTAATCATAAGTTATTTTCATCTCCTGGACAGTTGAGCAGCTGAGAAAGCTATTGCTTGATCCGCAAAATGTGATCCAAACCCAAACCTTACCTCTCTACTTTGGCCACAGGGAGCGCTGGCTTGCTAGGTGATGTTGGGGAAGGCTGCTCGTGTTTTTCTATGGTGAGTTTGACCAACTCCTGTAACATACACACACACACACGTTTATATTTTGCTGTGCCCCATCAAGTCCTTCCCATATATTAACATTGAATATTAAATGTAACATGTAAAGGTTAAAGGAACAGTTCAGGTTTTACAAGTCTGTCTTATATCAAACTTGAGGTGTATGTACAGTATGTACACTATCAGTCAAAAGTTTGGATACACCTGCCATTTCCATGGTCATTCCTGATTTTTATTTCTTTCTACATTGTAAAATAATGCTGAAGGCTGCTACTTATGCTCAGTAAAGCCTTCATAATTGACTCTAAAGGAACTTCTCCTCTGCAGCCGAGGTAGGTAGGTTTTAGTCTTGCTTTCCTGAGGAGGTCTTCATGAGAGCTAGTTTCATCATGGTGCTTAATACTGTTTTCCAGAACAGCTGATCGACATGTTTTAAAATAACAATTGACTGTTGTTGTTGTTACACAATTACCTAACTCCATATGTGTTATTTCATAGTATTGAAACCTCCAGTATTGTGATAGAAAAATAAATCCAATCTTTGACTAGTAGGGCAAATACATTAGCACAGATCTTGGTCATTGTAAATGTTCTTGCTCTGCACATCAACGATAAAGTTTGTCATCTGGAACATGAGTACAATGTAAGTAATCAGAGCCAAATTCCACAACTTTTGTTCCGTGCAAAAACGCATTCCAAAGTTCAGCTGAGACTCATACGAAGCTTCCGCAGTACCAGTGAGCTAAATCGAGTTAGGACAAATTCGACTCTGAACAGGAACATTTATAATGACGAAGAGCTATGGTAAGGTACTGACATGCAGCTCAATTTTGCTTAAATTTTCAATTTAAGTCAGACTTCAAAATCTATCCATTTTAACAAAAACGAAAGCCCATACCTTTACTCCGTCCAGTACAGCCTTTATCACCGCAGTAACAGTTGCTACGGTTTCTTTGTCGTCTAGGTCGATGCCCTCCAGCATCACTTGATCGGCCCAGCGAATGAGATTCGCCAAACTCTGATAAACACGATTATGACAGGATGATACGGCAGAGCTGGGAAAAGGAGATAAACGATGGACCATCACTGCTTGTCTGTTGTAATAAACATTAAAACACTGCAGTACACACACAGCAGCCACTTTATTAGTACATGTAGTAATTAATGAAATTATCCAAATCACTAGATCGTATGGTAGCAGCTTGAGAGCTGCTAGACAAAGAGAGTTTCAAATAAAGTCAAAATATGTGTATTTTGTGACTTTAACCATGGCACGATTGTTACTGCCGGACCCACTGAGGTGATAAAGGTAAAGGAAAGGGAAATGGCTAGACTGGTTGAAGCTGACCCGAAGGCTATGATATGTAAGTGAATGGGAACGCCTCACAAAGAGGTGTGTGTGTGTGTGGTGTGAACATGTTTCCCTAACTCCTTTGGAATCAAGATTCAAGTAGAACAGTGAATCATTCATTGAAAGACCAATGCATACCTAAAAAAAAAACACTACCCCCATTCTCACACACACACACACACACACACACACACACACACACACACACACACACACACACACACACACACACACACACCTGTGTTGGATTCTTGCCTCCACTTGCATGAGGGGCAGAATGGCCTCTAGGACCTTGCTGGCCGAGCCAGGCAGCATCTGGAGCACTTTGGTGTCCACCGACATCTTGTCCACGATGGTCTTGAAGTACCTCAGTGCACTCACCACCTCCTTCTCCTGCTCCTCCAGGCGGCTCACCTTCTGCACAAACGAACAAACAAATGCAGGATGCAGTGTCAACATCCCAGTGCAAAAAATATTCCCCCTTTGCTGCAGCTGACCATATAATAATAATAATAACACCCTAAATAGCTATTTGTTAAATGTTTATGGTTTGACAACCTTTTTAACTTGATAGCATATCATTATTTTTGCTGTTAGCTAAAACTGTTAACCATAGTGTGGTTATCATATAACAAAAGTCAAGCGAGCATAACTACATTTAAAACTGCTTTTTAAACTTGTAGTTCCCGAAGTGAACACTGGGTGTCATCATGATACAGAACCTAATTGAAAAGCAGATCAGCTCCAGATCTTTTCCCCTGAGGCCCACATTGATGTTACATACTGTGGCTTGAGGGCAAACGTGCCTTAGAAACAACTGGACTGCACACAATGACGATAATCATCAATCTAAACAAATTCAACCACTATTTCTCTTACAAATATGACTTTCTACACACTTTACTCATTGCAAGCTCTGTCCTGGCAGACCATTTTGCGCTTATGTCATAAAAATATATATATTAAAAAAAAAAGATGCCAAAACAAAAACGGCACTGTACGCCTTAAATGGATAAATATATTTAAAAATTAGGCTTGACGTTTTTTGTTTAAACTTGTTACATACTTGTCTTAATACCAGGATGAGAAATAATAGATTTTTATTTCATTTGCAGCGTGATGCTTTAGCAGATGTTGTTGAAATTAATGTTTGGACTGAGTTCTGAGAGACATGTAGGTCATTAATGCCTGACTGAAGAATACAGTGCAAATGGTTCTACGGTATTTGGGATAGATTTTAGGATGCTTTTAATCTAAACACCCTAGAATAGTTCCGGGATTCAGATCCATGCAAAGCTTAATGGTTAATGAGAGAGACCTGAGCAGAATTACCTTTGAAGAATTCTTTGGAGATTTCATAGGAGCATAGCAGGTTTGAAGATCCTGAATTCGATTCTGTAGTTCTTATAGAGCTTGTATAGAGTTTTTTGTAGACTATATAAAAATGTAATTCGTGTTTGTGCAGAGTTTGAGCTGGTGTAGAATTTACTTACAGCTTGTACAGAATTTATGTAGAGTTTATGTATAGTACGTACAGGCTAGTAGAGAGAGTTTGGATAAAGTTTTTGTAGAAGTTGTACGAGGCTCTCAGTCAGAGATTGTGAAGGCCTTGAGTTTTTAAAATGTTTACTGTTTGTGTAAAGTTTGCGTGTAGCTTATGCAAAACTTGAGCAGTCTGTAGAGATTATGTAACACTTGTGCAGACTGAATTCGAACAGAGATTGAAGTTTGAAGTGCTCATGATCTGTTTGTGAGAAGCTTAAGGAGAATTTATTTGGTGTTTGTACAGTCCATTCAGACTTAATGCAGACTTTGTGTGGACAACGTGCAGAATTTCTGACCTTGTTAACAGGTTTCTCTGTGCTCTTGACAGCCGGTTCTGGAGCACTCTGTTTGCCCTTTTTGGATGGAGTGCGCTTGATCTTGGGCGAGTGGAACTTATCCATCAGCTTCATGGTGAATGTGGAGATATGAGACCTTTGAGAGTCTGAAAACACGAACAGACAAGACAACAGTGAGAGAGGAAGAGGAACAGAAATGACATGAACACAGTGGTTTGCGTGTTTCTAAAATAAAATCTGTCTTGCGACAACCTGGAGAGGTTTTGAGGAAAGGAGAGGAACAGATAAAGAGAGAATGCGATACAGATTAAACCGGATGCGGTGCACAGCCGTGATATTAAACAAACTTTACTCATTATCAAGATTCGAGGACAATCTGAAGACAATTAAACATACTCTAATGAAGTGATTTATTTCTTTGTCGTGCCAAATTGTGTTTTATTTGGTGTGTTAAAGACGAATAATATTTATACCCAAAAATGAACATAAACAATTAAAAACATTTAACCAAACACTGTTTTTTTAAATATATATATACATATATATATATATGTATATATATATATATATAGTCATAACACACAAGCAATCATTATTTTTTGACCACTAGTTAGAACTTCACTAAGGAACCCAAGACAAAAGCGTATTTCTAACAGGAAGTTCATGCTATGCTGATTTAGACCACCATTCATGAAAAGGAAATGTGGCAATCACTCAGACATCCCGCCTCCTCACTGTCTCACACACAGACACACACAGAGGTCATACCACACAGAAATGGGTACGACTTCCTTTTGTGAATTAAAGGGGAACTGGCACGGACACACTGTCTCTCTCTCTCTCTCTCTCTCACACACACACACAATCTTCCAAAGCAATGATAAACATCGCCACATAGACAACGATGCTCCCATAAGAGATAAACACAAACAAACTCAGCGCCAAGACTTTTATCATAATTGGAATTTTATGGAGGACAATCTTGAGTGTGTGTTTGCCGTATAACTGTATTACGGTGCGGCAAAAAGGGCGATAAGAACAGTGCAAGATAACACCCTCTGAGACATAACCGTGCTTCTACGGCTCCTAGAAGCCAGATGTGTCATAAAACCCACTGATGTCTCCCAAGATCAGGACATAATGAAGCACATCCCAGTCTCTGTGTCATCTGTTATTTTCTTTCTACCTGTTGTTATTTTTGGGATGCTTCACTCGACCTTATCTCTTAACATCCCACATGTTAAAAAAAAGTCATCGGTGCTGCTCTAGCCATAGCATACAGTATAATAATCATCATGACAAACCATGAGCTAGCTCGCGAGGTATTTCTAATGAGGTCAGAGGATCGAAATCGCCCATCTAATGTTCACACAGACACACGTGACGAAATAACGGAGCATTTAAATCACTGTCTGATGATAATTAAAGGGTTAGATCTGATACTGGCTTGTAGGTCTACACTGCAAGATATTCATGTGTAGACGAAATGAGACACGTTAAATGGCTTTTGGGGACTGTATCGGTACAAAATGATTCCAACGCCGACTTAGGAAAGTTTACTTTTTGTTCCAAAATCTATGAAATGCATAAAATCCAAAAACGAATTGATGTCCAGATTTCAAACTGCATAATGGGCAGATTAAACGTCAGTTTAAACGTTCAGGCTTTATACTGATTACAACTTTTAATCATCTATCTCGATTATCGCTGACTCATCCTTTAACATGGCCTCGTATAAGACAGGATGTAGTTTATGGGATACTTCTGAAGTCTGTGTTAAAGTGCTAAAGCTTTAGTCTAAAGTGACGCACGTCATAAACATTGTGACAGCCGTGTTAAAGTTCACAGTAATTGTAACAGGATGATGCTCTACAACTGGACTCATGATGGCGTATGACCTAAGACATGACACACTGCTGACATGTCGGCCTTTTGACCTGGACGTTATCTGCCCAGTCATGTAGGCCACAACCATTTTCCCTTGAACCCCTGCTTGTGTTTGAGAGAAGCAAAGCCGAGTCCTCCCTCTCCGTGACAATGTATAGGATATTTTACAGTTTTATTTTTTTACTTACAGCTTTATTAACCTAACTTGCATGTGTGTGTTTAGAAGAGGGCTTGAACAATACTGAATTTACAATCAGTTGCAGCTGTTAAACCACCAGTGACCAGAAACGGGATCTGACTCAATCTGTGTGTGTGTGTGTGAGCGTGTGAGCGAGAGGAAGAAAGATCATAGTGAACTAGTAGTAGTTAATTTAGACCTAAAAAAAAATATATATATGGAATTTTGGGGTGTGTAACGGCTTAGCAGGAAACTCCATGTGTGTGTTATTAAATGTTGTCTGTGTGTGTGTGTGTGTGTGTGTGCGCACACATTAGTGTGAAATTCATTGTTGGCTTGGGGGGCTCTGCCCTTCCGTCCTGAGTGTGCCCAGAACAATACCTTATGGGTAAAAGCGGAAATCATATTGTAACTAAAATGAGTTGGAACTATTCCTATGCACGAGAGAGAAAACTCACACACACACACACACAAAATACAGCTACTCCTTAGCGACGAGCTCATAAGATAGGCTTGTAGCCAAAACTACGCTACGTTACACTGTGAAGAAATATTTGATTGCGCTGTCTCCTATCAGACATGACAACTGTATGAGGTATTACTTAAAAATACACCAAAAGAGAAGTTGTTTTCTCTTCAATAAAACGAGAAATGGGATAATACCCCGCCTCCGCGCCCCTGTGCTGTGCAGCCACATTTTCTGTCAATGGAAGACGTTTTGCAGGATGTGAAATAAAATCTCTCAATATAGTATGTCTGACTTGGCAGTTTAGTTAGTTTAGTTAACGTCAGTTCTATATTATTCATTTTTAGCGTTTACAAGTCCGGATAAAATGGGAGGGTTGCGTCAGGAAGGGCATCCGGCGTAAAACCTGTGCCAAGTTGTTGTGCGGACTGCATATTCCGCTGTGGCGACCCCTTGCCGGGAGCAGCCGAAAGACCAACAACAAGCATTTACACTTACAGCAATGTAGAAAACCTCCACCATGTGAACACATTACACAACCGAAAGTCATTAGTTGTTTATGGGAAAAACATTTATTAGAGATGGGTATCACCATCTAATGCGATATTATCACGATACTCAGGTTCTAATTTTATTTTTATTGCGGTTCTTTAAGTATCATGGTTTTATACAAGGTTTAGTCAAAAATTATCTAGGCTCTGGCTATAGAATGTATTTTATTGAACTTTTAGAAAAGACAAATATATAAATTTTTCATCTTAATCCCCATGCTTTTTTCTTTGTCCATCTGTCAACAAGCTTTTGTATTCCCGTATTAAAAATATTTGAGGCTGAGCTGCGAGCCACAACTGTACCGCTGACTTCATTTCTTCATCAGCAGTGAATCTTTATTCTTGAAGGGCTGCTTTCAGGGGACCAAACAGGTTAAAGTCAGATGGAGCAAGATAAGGACTATAGGGAGGATGCTTCAACACCTTAAAATAGATTTTTGGACATTAAAATGGCGTGTCGACAATGTGGGCAGAAGTGTGCACACATGAAATGTCATGTGAGACCAGACCTCAGCGCTTTTCCCCTCCTAACTTCAGACT
>JAQQZT010000011.1:18519940-18548287 GCA_030068275.1 Clarias platycephalus | reverse complement strand
GGCATAACTAGGCTATGTTTAGGAAAATGGTATCGGATCGGTACGTGGACTCAAATACTCGCCGATTCCGATGCCAGATTTGTTTGTGGTATCGGCAGCATTACCGATACTGGTATCGGAATCGGAACAACCCTACAAATTTGCATCACATTTTCCAAGATTTTCTTTTAAATTGTGTTATAAGGTGAAATTCTTTCTCATCTCATCGTCTACTGTATACCGCTTTATCCTATATATCGCAGTGGGCCTGGAGGCTATCCCAGGACACTCAAACACTATGGTTTGGGAATTTGGAGGAAACTGGAGGGAAGTTACCAAGCATGCAGAGAACATCCAAACTCCATGCTCACAAACCTGAGCCGGGAATCGAAGCCGGAGGTGCAAAGCCCCAGTGCTAATCACTACACCACCGTGCTGCCAGTTGTCCTTCTGGATTCTTAATTATCCAATGAAGCCTTAAACAACCATTCAAATTCCCCATTTCTTTCACTGTTTTTTGATTTTGGAAGCTGGGGTCAGCCGGGATACAGCGCCCCTGGATAAAATAAAGGGGTTAACAGCGTTGGTGTTGGAGCTTGAACCCCAACCTTCCGATCAGTAGCCCAGTAACACACAGCCTTTACTGATTGAGCCACCACTGCCATAGCCAAGTTAGCTACAGCCAATGGTTTCATTGGAAAAGTATTATAAGTCAAGCTTTGGTAATAAAAAGCTCAAGCAGAAAGAAGTAAAATTGAACAAAAGAGAAATGGAGAAATAAAATGTGATTCAAAGAAGAAGCATGATTGATTGAGGAAAAGCAGTAGTGACAGCTGAACGAGAGCCAGCATAAGGAAGGATGAGTGATGTGGAGAAGGGTCAGAAGGCAAACTTGTATCTGTACTGGTTTGGCCCAAGCTGTATATTGATATACACAAAACGAAGAAGAAATTTATGAAATGAAGAGGAATGAGAGAGAGAGAGAGAGAGAGAGAGAGATAATCAGGTGTGAAAGTGACAGTGTGTGTGAGGACAGAACAAGGGTAAATTAACCTTTCAGTGATTAAGAGAGTGATACCTCGTTAAGCACATTACAGCTCTGACCCCGTTAAACACACACACACACACACACACACACACACACACACACACACACACACACACACACACACACACATGCGCTCACACATATCCAGTCACCCCGCATGCACACTCTGCACACATTGTGCCTAAGGGCCTAATGATCACTTCCTTTTGGCCCTGTTACCCCGTCTGAGTGTTTAAACACACTGACTCACAGGTTAACTCAAATCTCATTAGGCTGCTCTCTGCTCTCGTTCATGGAATGAATAATGTGCCACTAAGCGTGTACTTACAGTCCCTGCTATTTAAAGCCTCTTTCTCGGTCCCGTTATTCCTCCATCCTCCACGTTTCAAGGTCTCTCTCTTCTTGATGTTGTCTTTGCCCATCCATTTCTGTCTCTCTCTCTCTCTCTCTCTCTCTCTCTGTATCACACTTGCTTTCTTTATCTCTGATGGTCTTTCTACTGTACGTACTCACCAATGAGAGGTCTAAAAGAACGAATGCTATTTTTTTATCAAGGAACTCATAAACAAACACATTCTCTTCTGAGCAACACTGTACAGGGTTCAATCACTATACTGTACAAGACAGTTTTCTAGACAAAAAAAGCAGAGTTTGGAATGTATTGTGATTAAGTCCGAACTCTGAAGCTGCAACTATATGCCCAACAGATAAATGACTTAATCCAACGCCCCACAGTGTGACTGTACAGTCAGTATGTTACTACGTAAGGCATTTTAAAGAGTAATATCTAATAGAATGAATCTGTTCTGCTTAACCGTTGCGCATCAGGTTATCTAATTCATCTTTACCATATCGCTCCTTTGTGCATCTTTTTCTATCCAGGACTGTATTTAGAGAGAGCAAAATTAGAGGGAATAGGGAGCCATCACACGGATGCACAAATGACGTATGCTCAAAATGCTGACCTGTGAGTGACAGGAGTCACAGTGCGTGTGTGAGAACAGATTGGTGGTATAATGGTCCTGGCTCGGTGCAACTATCTGGAAATGGATCTGACCGACGTCATGACAACCATCACTTATCATTTATCAACAGTAGTCGACACACACACACAGAAGCACACACGTACAGACATGAACACACACACCCACACACAAACACATGCACATGCAGAATATATCGAGTTTGTCGAAGGTCACATAACCTGGTCACATGACCACAGCAAGACATTTGGGGTTAGAGTAATTCAATGATGATGCTTAATACCATCATTAATCCTAAATCTTAACCAGATTAAGCACACAGACAGACGGGCGGGCGGGCGGGTGGCTGGGCGGACGGACACACACACACACACACACACACACACACACACACACACACACACACACACACACACACACAAATCCCACAAATATTACTAAACGCGAAAATCAAACCACAGTTAGTGCTTTCTCCATATTTTACAGATTATTATTATTATTATTATTATTATGTACAACCTTTCTGACAAAACCGTCCCATTTCATCCGGGCTTGGGACCAGCACTGCATCCAGTGGCTGGGGTTTGGGCATTGGTTCGATATTATTATTATCATTATTATTATTATTATTATTATTTATTTTGTGTAGCTGTTATTTACCTTTTGATATTATTAATGTTTGTGTGTGTGTAGGTGTACAGAAGATGCTGGAGCAGATGATCAAACACACTTCATCAGACTAACATCACCATCCTTTCATATTCAGTACTGATTGAGAAGTTAGAACACACGCACACACACGCACCCAGGCACCCACCCACACACACACACACAGTAAACTTTATAAGATGTTTGAACATAGAACAGCTCCATCTGACGGGACACATCCTGACAGCGCCATGACAAATTTATCCCAGAAGAACAAACACACATACTCACTCTGTCTCTCTCTCTTGCTCTCTCTCTCTCTCACACACACACACACACGCACACACACATCTCTCAGACCTGTAGTGAGATGACCTTGGTAATAACAGTGTGACACACATATTGTAAGTGCAAACTACTAACCAAGCACTGTGTCTCTGATTCCTTTCGCTGGCAATCACACGCTTGTGTCAGAGTGTTTGATACACCCTACTCACAGACACCTCATGTGTTAGTCACTTTTCACCTTGCTCTGCTCTTCACCCCCAGCTTTAGTCTAACTGACTAAGCGAGAGGAAGAAATGAAATCAGAGGAGAAGAAAGAGGCAGAGGGCAAGGAAGAGACATGCTGTTTAAAGCATGAAGAAAAGGGCAGAGTGAGGATTTTTCATGTTTTAGAGAGCGAGAGAGAGAGAGAGAGCGAGAGAGAGAGAGAGAGAGAGAGAGAGAGAGCGAGAGAGAGAGACAGAATATATTTCACGTACTGAGTTTGAAAGAAGAGTTCACTCTAAAAGATCTTAAATGATATAAATACACCAGTTGTCTTCAGTTGACTCTTTCTCAACCTTAGTATAGGATATACAGTGTCTGTTTACTATGTTTACCATCACAGAATGTATTTGTATATTATTTAGTGTAGGTACTGTGTAGTACAGTAATGCAGTAAGAGGTGAACGTATCCACAGATATTTTTAATGAATGTAAATGAAATTAGTTGATCTGCAGCTGAAAATGCATCACTCCTGACAATGTTTTTTCTGCTCATGAAATACATGCACATGAGGTCTCTGCTAGAATGTCTGACTGTATGTTGGGGAACTTTTACAGACAGCAGGCATTTACATCCTTGTGCTGATTGCTTAAAGTTTGGTGGTCCACAGCATTTGCTTTTATCCCAGTTAAAGAGCAGCTAAGATGAAATGGCAGTTATTTCTCAATAAGGTACAGTATGGACACAAATTAGTATACCACTTTTTAGTATATCACTGGCCACTCATAATACATACAGTACAGAGGAACACACTCATATGACAGTACTATCCACCCACTTCAACATGCAGGAACTCACAGATACCATTTACTGGCATTCGTCATATGATTGATGAAGGAGAGAGTACACGGCCAATTTGGTTTTCTTGGACTCCCAGCTGCGGATGGCTGTGGTCTCATTGAGATTAGACTTACAATCTCTGGGTAACAGAACAAATACTTGTCTATTGTCTGGTATTATACTATACTACACTACACTACACCACACTACTTGCGTTAACTAGAACTATAAAGATGAAGACCACCATCAGAAAGGTCAACATTAGAACTTCTAATATCAAGCCAAGACACAGTATTGAGGAGACCAAATTAAGATTGGCTCAAAATTAAAATGAGACAGCATCAACATCAAGCCTGATAATAATCAAATCTTTTTCCAATGATCAAATCTTTTTCCAAGACCTCACTTCATTTGTTGGTTTCATTTATGAATTGGGTTAATGATTATGATCTTATTGCTGTCTGGTAGAAAATTTGCATCTACAAAATCATTACTTTTCAGGAAATGAAAAAACACACCCATTGAGAGATTTAAAGTCTAACCAGTAATGCAGATTTATCTAAAAAAAATACCAAATATGGATATATGAGTTTTAGATCCAACAACAACGATATAATATCCAGAAAGAAGGAATTACTACTTGCTATCCTATGGTTATTCTAAAAGGAAGAACATCACAGACTTTATTTTTTACAAACTTTTAAACTACTTTTAATGAGACCAATGTCCAAGCCCGAGTACAATTGCCAAAACGACTGAGACATGTCCAAATCAATACTGAAAACATCTTGAGACCGGACTCAAATCCTACAACCCTAGAGGGAACATCATATTAATCTGTGACCTTCAGTTAATTATTTGTCAAGGAAAAAGTGAAGAATTCATATAAGGTGACGCAGTATAATGGTATACCCATGTCACAATGCAAGTGACTCCATTAAGTCAACAATCATTAACCATCTCAATTCTTCTGTTTCTGTCGTTAAAATGGTCGAAATCAATTACTCGCTCCCCAATTAATAAAAATCTATGGAAAAATTATTTACATTTATTTGAAGCAATAATCACAATAATCAACATTTATTTTTTAACACAAAATAGGTCCCATTATAGGCCTTTTCCAAATGGTTGATATATTGCTTCTTAGTCAAATATTAATACATTTGCAAATAATAATAATAATAATAATAATAATAATAATAATAACAACAATAATAATAGTAATAAAAATAAAATAATAATACTAATAATAATAATAATAATAATAATAGTAATAAAAATATAATAATAATAATAATAATAATAATAAATCAATAACAGAAAATGTCACAAAATGCTAACTTTTTGTGGGGGGCAGGGGCTGCACCAACACAAATGCTCTTGACAAATAGATCCACTTAATTCCACATGGTATTCAACAATTAAAAATACATACAGTACTATTTCCAAACACAGCATGATCTAGTAATTTTTTGCAGTATAACGTACTATACCTTAACTGAGTGGTAAAGATGACTCAGTCAGGTTAACACATTTTTTATATGATATAGTGACTGAAAATATGCTCTATTGAAAAGTTGATCAGAACATTAAATGGTTAAAATGCATTTAGAATGCAATTAAGTACTTCCTGGGCATGAAATAAATTTTAAGAAACTTCACAGGTGTTTTTTATATATTAATTTGTGGCCATGAGAAGCTTCATTCAATTGACTTCAAAGTATCTCTTGTGGCCTCAATGCACTGTATTAATACAGTATGCGAACACACAGATCAACAAAGATCAACTCTAGTCCTGGAGGCTAACATGCCCTGCTCAATTTAGTGTTTTTTCAGGTAATCAGCTATTTAGCAACTTTTCCTTAAATGTAGTGGGTGTGAAAAGGGAAGCAGGGAAAACACTAAAATGTGCTGGGTAGGTGGTTCTCCTGGAGTTCAGTACTGTAAATATATATAAATATATATACAGGAAATCAGCTACTAAATTTTACTAAGCATTTTGCCGAACCACCGACAGCTCTTTGTACTATGTACATTGTATATATATCAGAAATGTTTTTGTATATGTTTTTATATGTTTGGATATGTTGATGCATATATGTAGATATATATACAGAGGTTGGACAATGAAACTGAAACGCTTGGTTTTAGACCACAATAATTCATTAGTACGGTGTAGGGCCTCCTTTTGCAGCCAATACAGCATCAACTCGTCTTGGGAATGACAGATACAAGTCGTGCACAGTGAGGGATTCTGGGAGAATAGTTGCCAGGTCACTACTGTACATGATGCTGGTGGAGGAAAACGTTTCCTGACTCGCTCCTACAGAACACCCCAAAGTGGCTCAATAATATTTAGACCTGGTGACTGTGCAGGCCATGGGAGATGTTCAACTTCACTTTCATGTTCATCAAACCACTCTGTCACCAGTCTTGCTGTGTGTATTGGTGCATTATCATCCCGATACACAGCACCGCATTCAGGATACAATGTTAGAACCATTGGGTGTACATGGTCCCTTCAGAATGGTTCGGTAGTCCTTGGCAGTGATGAGCCCATCTAACACAAGTATTGGGCCGAGGGAATGCCATGATATTGCAGCACAAACCATCACTGATCCACCCCATGCTTCACTCTGGGCATGCAACAGTCTGGGTGGTACGCTTCTTTAAGGCTTCTCCACACCGTAACTCTGCCAGATGTGGGAAAGACAGTGAAGGTGGACTCATCAGAGAACAATACATGTTTCACATTGTCCACAGCCCAAGATTTTCACTACTGGCACCATTGAAACCAACAGTTTTGGTGGAAACAGAAGAGTTGAGGTGCACATTTAATTCTGCAGTGAGTTGGGCAGCTGTGGTTCTATGTTTTTTGGATACAATCCGGGTTAGCACCTGGACATCCCATTCCAACAGGAGTAACTGTGGACGCAAGAGAAAGCTGTCTGAAAGGGATGTCCAGGTGCTAACCCGGATTGTCACACTAAAAGAGGACAAATTGTTGGTCCGCGTCTCGTTGGCGCATCTGTGACCAAGACATCAACTCTCCGTGATGTATCAAGAGCCACGGTATCCAGGGTAATGTCATCACGGAGACTTGATGTCTTGGTCACAGATGCGCCAACGAGACGCGAACCAACAATTTGTCCTCTTTTGAACTCCGATATGTCACCCATAATGTTGTGTGCATTGCAATATTTTAAGCAAAACTGTGCTATTACTCCTACTGGTGGAATGTGCAATCATATATATATATATTTTTTTTATTTATTTAATTTTTTAATTTTATTTCTGTTTTTTAAAATCAGTAAGGACCACTTTGAAGGCTGCTGTGATTTGCATGCAAAAAAGATGAAGGTGCAGCAGTCCAAGAGCTGTCTGTGGTTCTGTAAAGTGCTTAGTAAAACTTAGTACCTGATTTCCTTATAAAAGTGCACACATTTTAACTGACACTAAAGGGTCCTTAAAGCCTTGTCACACCAACTACTAACGTAGTTTCATTTATTATTATTTTCCATTAATTACTGTTCACTGGGCTTTATAGTTGGTTTATTTTTCATCCTCGCTCTACAGCATTTACTTGCATGTGCCTATGATTGTTGCACAGTACTGTTTATCATTGTTATATTACATACTTCAGACAAATTGTTGATACGACCCTTATCATGTCAGTGTAAATTCTATTCATTAATTGATCTATGCCATTAAAAAAACAAAAAAACATTTCCAATACAGAAAAAGAATCACGGTGCCAATCCTTCGTACAACTAGACAGTAATAATGAGCAAATATAATAACGTGTATACTAGTGAAATTAATATTGCATAAGGATATTCTTTTAAACCCATCATCATCAGTTCTGTGAACAGATCAGAGCACAATCAGTCACACTAAGCAGGATTAGTTGTTGATGAAAGGACATGTTTCAGGACATTCAGACGGGACACAGGGAGGAAACGTGTAGAGATGTGGCATTCTTGTGTGGCTGCAGTTAATGAGACACAGATGGAGGACTGCACTATTTATTTGTTAGCCTCTGTAGGCCCATTTCAAACCTACTCTAAGTGGATGTTCTGCTTATTAAAGGGCATAAGAATGAGTAGTGAGCTACATCTCAGTCATTTTGGCTGATGAATGATATAGGAAATGGTCCTATTTGTTTTGCAGTGCTGCTGGCTTTGTTGTATTTGTTACTATTAATTATCTATCAATTAATTAATGTCATTTAAATTTTTTATTTCAATTATTAATTAATTTAAACTCATTTTAAAAAATGATGTCCAACAAAACTTTCCTCCATTCATTTCATTAAGTATATCAGTATTCACTCACTCGCTCATACTATGGGCAATTTGAGAACACCAATCAGCTTTAATCGACATGTCTTTGGATTGTGGGAGGAAATCGGAGTACCCAAAGGAAACCCACCAAGCACCGGTAGAATATGCAAACTCCATGCACACAGACTCGAATCGAACCCGGAACCTGGGAGGGTCAAGGCAACAATGCTAAGCACTAAGCCAAGGTGCCAGCCAACCATATCAGTACTGAATCTTGATAATAAACTAAATACAATTTATTCAGTAGACTTTAATAAATTAAAGTTAAATAAAAAAAAATCCAAGCAAACAATTTAATAGGAACATACACTATCACAGTTACTACAGTGTTTTTGTAGCTTAGCTTTTTGTACAGAAATAGCACCCTGTAACCAAGGGAAAGTCCACAAAAGAAACAGAACAAACAAGAGAAGTAGACAAGGTGGATAATGTATAAAAGAGAGCATTAAAAAGAGTGTGTGTGTGTGTGTGTGTGTGTGTGTGTGTGTGTGAGAGAGAGAGAGAAAGAGAGAGAATCAAAGGAGCCCTGCTGACTAGCATTAATGCTAACAAGGAATTAGTGCTCTGGTAAACAAACCTTAATCCAGAACCCCCCCTGCCTCCAAACACACACACACACACACACACACACATATCATACACAGTGTAGCTGTACACTTTCAGACATAAAACCCTAGCGCAATGGTTTCACACAGCATTAGATCCCGGGTAGCAAGTAAATTGAAAAGAACCGCAAACAGACACAGTCATACACATCCAAACATTGATTGACAAATATACAAACAATTGACTCTGACAGCTTAGATGTCAACGCCTTTTGTTGCCTCGGAAATGAGACATGGCTATGGTGTGGCTGAAGAATAAACGATGATGGAGATATCCTCTTTCATATGCATTCATATTTACATGTGTTTACTGTGTTTGTAGAGTAATGAAGGACAATGATATGTGTCTGTGTGTGTGTGTGTGTGTGTGTGTGTGTGAGAGAGAGAGAGAGAGAGAGAGAAAGCGAGAGAGAGATGTATAAAGTTGTATGCAAGGATATGCATTTGTAGTCCCACTATCGTGTGCCATTGTGCGTTTTCCTTTCAAACCTGGTTCCTCTCAAGGTTTTTTCCTCATAGAATTTCAAGGAGTTTTTTACCTTGTGGCTGTTGAATTTGGATTTCTCATGATGGAACCACGATACATTTAGTTGACACAATGTGTAGAGGTTCAGTGTCCATGTGGGTTTCCTCCATGATCTGACAAAAGTATTTTGGATTGGCTAAGATTCTTTAGATACACATTTAGGTGTGTTTCAATCAGGCTCCTGGTGAAGCGCAATCTTAATGCTTCAGTATACCAAGACATTGTGGACAATGCTATGCTTCCAACTTTGTGGCAACAATTTGCCTTTTCTATTCCAACAAGACTGTGCCCCAGTGCACAAAGCAAGGACTATAAAGATATGGTTTGCTGAGCTCGGTATGGAAGAACTTGACTGGTTCACACAGAGCCCTGACCTCAACCCCATCAAGCACATTAGATCAACTGGAATGGAGATTGCAAGCCAGGTCTTCTCGTCCAACATCAGTGCATGACCTCAAATGCTTTACAGAATGAACGGGTAAGAATTTCACATACCGAAATCTTGTGGACAGCCTTCCAAGAAGAGTGGAAGCTGTGATAGTTGTAAAAGGGAGGCCAACTCCGTATTGAAGTATACAGATACAATGGATACAAGTATACAGATGTCAAATTTACAACTTACAAGATACAAGATTGGCCAAATGCTTTTTTTTTTATTTTTTAGATTGATTTCAATAATAAAGCCATGTGGTCATGTTCAAACTTTGATCAGAGCTATATTTCTAGACTAGTACAACAGATAATCCTTATGGATGTGCCAGGTAATCCATTGTCTCTGACGTCCTGCCAGTTTTATCAACTAAAAGAAAAAGTAGGTGCAAGGTGTAGTTTTTACATCTAGGATGAGCTGCTTGGTTCAACTAGACCAGTTGACTAGTACCCTCATGACAGCGTAAACAGTTCATTGTTTTATCACACTGTGACGTTGGAAGTTGGTGCTTCTCTTGGTTGGATATTTTTAAAAAAGCTGCTGGGGTTCAGGCGGATCACTCACAGGGTGAGGAGATGAACAGGTTTTAGATGAACTACAAAAAGCAGTACTAGTACAGAAATAGAGACATGTACAGTAAGAGCTTTGTAAGATAGAATTGTTTTTTTTTTAAACCACTGGTTGAAAGCCCTGATCAAGGTCTCCACATTTTATTTTTTCTTTGCTCCTAACAAACCCAATGCAGGTAACAAGATAATTAAAGACAATTTCTAAGATAAAATTGGTGTGTTACAGTAGGGGAAGCACTAAAGAAAAAAAAAGAGAGATGGGAACATGTGCTCTAAAGAGCAAATTGTCCAAACATATTCCAAGGTTGGTCCTTACTGGTAGAATTATATCATTAGATTAAGCTGATGGTTTATACTGTAATCATCCACAAAGAATAAACGGGAGGCACACCTACAAGCCAGCTGAACTTGAACCCAAAATGAACTGTTAAAGCATGTAGAAATAGATGTGACTCCTGCCTAGTCTGCCCTTTGTGGATAATACTGACACACATGGATTAACCCAACTCCTACTGCTTGACCTGGGATGTTCTGAGCTTATCAGATGTTCCACAGATGTCTGATCCAATCTGTAGCAAATTAGCATTCATTATCAGTATGATCATATTCCGGTGCATTATGTTCAGGAGTATAGTAACACTGGAGGAACAGCGTACATCAAAACGTCTGCCCTGATCGTGTAAACAAGTGGGTAGAGATTACTGTAGGAAGACTTGGGTGTGTGATTTGGGTGATCAGTCTAATCTGCATGCCCTAGTTTGTCTGATACCGCCATGTACAGTACTTTGATTGGCAAGCTTCTCATTGCTGACAGTATGGATATCCTTAAAAGGTCAGTACACTTATTCAGGGTTCCTCAAATGTGTTTTTCCCATTGTCTGTTATGACAAGACAACATGGTCTGCCATCTCTTCTTAAAAATGTGATGGTACATTTTGTCCTTTAGAGTTGGACCAAAGCAAAATCGATATTTTTTTATTAACCGCTTGTTTGTCAGACAGCCTTATCCAGAGTGACTTAAATTTGATCTCATTTATGTAACTGAGCAGTTGATTGTTAAGGGCCTTTCTCAGTGGGACAGCCGTAGCAACTTGGCAGTGCTGGGATTTTAAACTGACAGTAGTTAATGAATTTGCCTCTTCTGTCCATTCTGAGGCACCTCACTATTTGTTAGTTACTCCTTCACTGCAGCACTTGGACCATTCTTTACACCTTTTCTTTCCAGGGGAACTGCACCCAGACCCACTGGTCTATCTGTAATAAAATAATGATACTCCCTGGCTCTAATTCTGTCATACTGCCGTCTGTTTTCATACTGAATGCCCTTAAGGCCCGTTCATTACATACAGGAGTCAGATGAGGGATCTTGTAGAGAGTGATTTCGGCAAAAAACTGGTCATTCTGTGACTTAGAAAACGTGTAACATTGTGACGTACAATTTGGGAAGAATTTGGATGAGAGCAAGAGTTCTTGTGAGATGGTGAGAACGAGGAATATCCGCCAATGTTGTAGTTTTCTGAATGGTATAGTAAGCTATACGGGAAAAAGGAGAGGCGAGGAGTGCTCAACTAGAGGCCGACAACTACAACGAGAGCCTGGTGAGAGCATCATGAATGAGGCCAATGCTAGCACCACATGCACTCCTATTGGGAGTTCTCGCAAACGTTCTCCTTGTTCTCACCAAGTCTCTCCTGGATTATGTACCTCATTTGCCAACACACACCGCATTCTCCTCAATCTTTCCAGAACTCCTTCCATTGCTGAACTCAAATGGCAGGTTACTTGGTTACTCCTCAATCTCAGGTGGCAGGAGAGCATTTTACGAGAGAAATGTGACATTTTTTAAATCTTGTGAGACATCTACGGTAAGAATTGACGTTAAAAAAAATAAATAAATAAAAAAACACTCTCCAGGAGTATGCAAATTTTCTCGCCAAAACCATTCTCTGAGATTTTCTCATTATACTCCTGCATGTATGTAGGGGATTTACTTCCCTCTCTGCTATGTCCCAGTAGGAGTCTATATTATTAGACAGTTCAATCTTGTACCAAAAGATCCTTAATGAATTAGGCATGGTATTGAGTTTAGATTCTGCAATGGTGCTGTCTTGGCATACAAATGTACTGGTAAGGCTACACATTAGTAATATATTATCTTACTAGGGGATTAGAACCAGCGGTTCGAAAAAAACGTCATATAAGGAGATCTTCACGAGTTTCCAAAAACATGAAAGCAAAATAGCTCATCATTAATAGTTTTGGTGATTTCATTAACCGCCCATTAGAAAGTGCTCACATACAGTACAGTACAGTAAGAAAAGCTTTTCTACTTGCCATGCCAAAGTGATGTGCAAAAGATTGCTTTTTTGCTCTCTTTTATAATTCACCCTGAAGGTGAAATGAAGTTGTCTTTTTGCTATATATTGTCCCAGCACATACATTTATATATATATTTTATCAAAGCATTCTTGAATATAATGTATAATATAAGTATGATGAGGTTGCCTTTTTTTCACTGCTGTGGCAAAGCTCTCTGGAAAGCCTGAAATATTAATTCAAAGGCAGCTGTCAGATTGGCTTCACATGAGAGTTTCAGATTTATATGTCATACATCATAATGATGTATCCAAAAGTTCAGTCAATGCTGCCTTCAGAACATTGCCAGTGATAGCACCCACGCCTTTGTTTGTGGTTTTGGTTGGTGCGTTATAATAAAGTAAGGTTAAATATTATATTTGTTTTTCTTTAAGAGATGGTAAATTTAAAGGGATGTGATTTAAAGAGCAAGGTCTCTGCTACACTCGTGTCATAGTGTGCAATGTCCTACTGTATGAAATAAATCTACAGTAATGTGCAAAAGGCTTGAAGCACACATAATTTCTTCATAGTAAATTAGATTAAATGGCTACAAATGTTATATTCCAACACGTTGCAAAGACAATCGGTTGTTTATGTAATAACCTCAGCAACAACCTCATTTCCCCTCTCATTTGTTCCAACCACTCAGCATTCAGCATCACTAATATACTAATCACAGGCCTGATTATTTGTCCTCATCTGCACCTGTTTCTCACTGGTTCATTCCTTAAATTAAATTATTTTAATGCTTGAATGATTTATACTGTAGGTCACTGTGTGGCTTAAACAATAGACCAATGACAGAGTCAAAAAAGTCTTTCGAGAACTATTGAAAACAGAAGAACTATTCGTCAAAATCTCAAATTAGCCACCTTTTAAGTTTTCAAAAGTTGAAAAATCATTTTCAACTTTTGTACCTCTTTTAAAGCTTAGGCAGAGAAATCGTAGAAAAATACAACAAATTAAATGTGGTCTTTTATATAACATGCTGCTTTCTTTTCTGTCCTACGTATATTTTTCCTTAAATGTCTATTTTTTTTTTTTTTTTTGTTGGAATACTAATATTTGGAAATCATAAATGTTTTTTTGCACTGGCTTAATAATGAAGTCATAAAATGAGCGTATAACAAAGTTTGTAAAAAAAAAAAAAAAACTGAGTGCATAAGACTTTTGCATATGTATTATAAGATGTTTCCATGTACCATGGACCCAAAGACACGAGGCGAGGTCTTACAGAAAAAGGACAGTTTTAACAGAGAAAATGAGGACTGGAAGGGAGGGAAGGAGAGAGGATGTGCATGTGCAGGTCCGGAGGCGAGCGATATTGTTGGCAAAGTGGCGGAAAGGCCTCTCAAAGACAGCAGCTCTTGCAGACTCCTCAATATCACGTTCTACAGTCGCGCCCAGCCGACCCTGTCCATCCATGTTTCGGCACGGCCTCAGGCGTGAGTCAAGCTCCGACGATCCGATGTCTGGACGGCCTTTATGACTGGGCACCGGGGCCTTTTCCTTTTAGGGCAGCTGTGTAGCAATGGCTGACTCCAAAATGATACTGGAAGCACCAGGACAACTCACGCGCTGTCTTTTTCCCAGCGATCAAACAGTGGTGGGCAGTCTGCCTGCCTTTAAAGTCTCTAGGGCACACTCACATGCCACTCGCCGGGATAACGTGCCGCACGCTTTCTCAAAACTTCAAAACGCTTCGAACCCGGAGCTAAGCTTCACATCAACTTTTTATAGAGCGGAGCAAGCCAGTGATCCTTTGATGAATATTTCTCGCCAACCATGCCAGCCGTGCATCACACACCTGCAGCAGGGGATGCCGCCTAGGTAGTGAGTCCTTTGGAGGGAGTGAGGGGCGAAAAAAGGTTTGGACGCACGCCCGTCACTGATACATCCTATACAGTATAATATATTAATTTGCAGGCTACCTGATATGAAAGTATAATGTTCTGAAAAACAGATTTTCCCCAATTTCAAATTGCTTTACTTTACGAGAGCTTAGACTTTTTCTGAGCCGTATGTGTAATAAGAATTTTAAGGCCTTGACCAGCTGCACGAGGCAAACACTTCAGTAGGGAATATATAAAAATGATCTAAAACTACATAAAATCTTAATATAACAGGGTATGTATATAGCTCAGTGGTTAAAGTGTTGGACTGCAGATCAGAAGATCTAGACTTTGAGCCGACGAGCTTTCACTGTTGTGCCCTTGAGTCAGATTCAATCAGATGCCGAGCTGGAAATCTGACCCTGTAAGAAAATGCCACTGAAGCAGCGGATATATCTCCTGGGAACGGGGTATTTGTTGCCGATGACATGTGGGTTGACCCTTACCTTACCTTATATATGCTCAAATATTGCTCCATAGGAGCTCTAGTGTTTCTCATTTTCTCCAACTGAGAAAAGAAATGTTGGTCTCTCCAAGAGCAAGCTTTGAGCAGTTACATTTTCTGCTTGCTACAGAAGACCATCCTAGCTGCATACAACCTGACACATGTCTTCCTCCAGATCCCCATTCTAACAGGGCTTGAGACCGGCACTAAGGCTGCTCTGCATCCAGCGGCTGGGTTTGGGCGTTACCTGGGAATCATCGTAACCTGGCAGGCAAGAAAATTTTCTTTTCAAATTTCAAGCTTCTCTCCTTATTTAGAGTCCAAAATGGTACAGTAGAGTAAGTGGCAAAAATAAATGTTAGATTACAAAAAAATTTCGAAATGTTAATTAATCTATCAAATAGTTGCTTGTTGTAGTCTAATCTTTATTGAATATATGAAGGTTACAATTTTTACTTAATACTTTTGTAACACAAGTTTTACTTACTGTAAGTCTTAAAATTAAAACTAAATGTCCGGAGGATTCCTGTGCTCACAATGCCCTCCATGGTGCCAACCATCTAAAATATTTGGCTCTTCACACCACAGTACAAACGCCGTTTCTGTTCTCCTGTGCCAGCTGGGATTGGCCCAGAGCAATGTCTGCTCCAGGTTGGGGTTGTCAGAATTGTGGTGTTCTCTCTCTGCATTAATGAAATCAGACTGTCGTCAGCAGATCCTTATTCCATCGATTCACTGCCACAAGGATGCAGAATTTGCGCAATCTGCCAAAGCATGGACATTGTACTGTAAGGCCATCAACCTCTATGCTGCCCTTTTCCCCGTTAAATAGATCATTAAAATCTGGGGTAGATTTGATCCTGCTGAGGCCAGAGGGCTGTGACCGTCCACCCACTATTAGTCTTCTTGGCGAGTGAGGACAGATTTGGGGAGCTACACATTTGTAACGCTGAGGGGGTGCCTGGAGTCCTAAGGCACATGGGTTGAATGTGATTGTTGTGTTTTAAGTGTTAAACACTCTCCTGAGCTTATTTGTACCTTTGCTGTACTTTGAATTTTAACTGACAAGCAAAGTGAATGGCAGGAGATGATGTTGAGAAAAAAAGCGATACTAGTACTGTACTTTATAAACTGAGTGAAAAATCACAAGGTTCAGGTCATCGCTTTATCCCGTATTCAGGGTCGCTGGGGGCCTGGAGCCTATGCCAGGAGACTTCATTAGGTGGCATTAGGTGGGGTACAGCCTGCACAGGGTGCCAATCCATTGCAAGGCACACATAGACACACACTCTTATTTACACACTAGGGGCAATTTGGGAACGCCAATTGCACTAATCAGCATGTCTTTGGACTGTGGGAGGAAACCGAGATACCCAGAGGAAACCCACCAGGAAGAGAGAACATGCAAACTCCATTTGGGAATCAAACCTGGAAGTGCAAGTCGATGGTGCTAACCATTAAGCATCCATGCCGCCAGATTCAGGTAGTGTAAATACTAATTCTATATTTGTTTTATATATTAGTTTTTGGGTTCAGTTGGAACCAAAGGTGCATGCAGTGTCAAAGGTTTGTTTGTTTCTTCTGTTTGTATGACAAACTGCTACTATGCCGCAAGTAACACTGGAAAACCTGGAAGCAAACTCAGGCTATGTCCACAATACAAGCCACATTGATCAATTCTGATTTTTTTTTTTGTTGGTCAGATTGGATTTGCATGTCATGATTCACATTCATAATTACAAGTGACTTTTATCTGACTCTTATGTGGGCGCATCTGTCCTCGTATGTGCACGTCAATATGACTTTGCTCGTGCCGTTTGGGAGAAAAATAGCCATGGGTTTGTGTGACCGCTTGTATTTCTTGAGGTCGTAAAGTAGGAAGAAAGCCAGATTTCTTGCTTTAGCTGTTTTAGGCATTTGGCAGATGCCCTTCCATTTAAAAAAAAAATCTCATTACACATCTGAGCAGTTGAAGGTTAAGGGTCTTGCTAAAGGGCCCAACAGGAACAACTTGGTGGTTGTGGGATTTGAACCTGGCATCTTCCAAACCATAGTCCAGTGCCACTGAGCTACTCCTGACCCCTAAGGTTTTAGCAGACATTGCTGGCACTGCTACTGTATGAAATAAGTCGTTCTGATTCAAGTCACATGACTGCATATCGATTATGTATCCGAACTAGGACCAAATACAAAAGTGACTGAAAAACATCTGTTAAACAGCTGTAAAAAAAATCTGATTCGTGTCACATTCGTTTAAAAAATCTGAATTAAGTCACTTCAGGCTGGTAATGTGAACGTAACCAATGAGATAGATAAAAATGAAAGCACTTTCAGCATACTCCGTCAGTACATGGCTAATCAATCTCAGCTACATCACTCGAGTTCATGATTCATCTCAACTAATGGTGCACTTTTTTTCTAATACATTTAGTTGGTTTCCCAAAAAAGGAACACGATAGTAGCCCTATTTAAAATCCTGATCAGGCAGTTACTAAGGATGATTATATGATGATCACATCGTTCTTTGGTCCTTTTAGAACAAGCTTCATAACAGATTCATAAAAAGGTGATAAACAAATAAAATCTGAAAACATATGTTATCTATAATCAGATTTCATTTATTGTTCATTCATTGAGCATTTCAAGCTCCTAACATTATGAACAGAATGTGCGGGATCATTTATGTATGCGTTTGTATGGGTGGAAGGAATCCGCTGAACAGCACATACAGTACTTAAATGGGACAGGAAGAGTGTGTCAGAGAGAGAGAGAGAGAGAGAGAGAGAGAGAGAGAGAGAAGGTGTATGTTAATCTAAGATCCCTGGTGTGTGCTGGAATAGCCAGAGGGCGATACAGGGATTACACACACACACACACACACACACATACACACAGATATCATGCTGTGTTTAAGAAGGGCTCAACATGAGCCTTATCATCTATGGAAACAAATGTTGTCCTGGGCAACAAGTTTCTCTCTCTCTCCCCTCTCTCTGACACACGCACACACATACACACATACACACACACGCACACACACACAATTGACAAAGATGGAGTGTTACTTGTACTGGGTCAGCAGGGAGCATCATTGATTAGCTACTGAATAAAGAGATGCATATTTCACTGGGGAGACAGAGAGACAAGGAGAGAGAGAGAGAGAGAGAGAGAGAGAGAATATTACAAACAAGGAAAGAAAAATTAATCTACTGATCATATTCTTGAGAATTCATATTTCATCACTCTTCTTCAAACACATGGTGTGTGTGTGTGTGGGTGGTGTTTAGGTGGGCAGGCACACTTTCCCTTCTTGTCATCAAAAGCATGTGCAGCATACAGTATGTGTGATAGAGTATCGAGAAAACCAGACCATAGAGATACACAGACACAAAGAAATGTACAGTATGTATGTCAGACAGACACACAGATACTGTAGAATTCTTTTTTACTTACACTCAGGTTGCTGAGCTTTAAGTGCTGACACTGGAGACTCCTTCCATATACAGTATGTTAAGATTTTGTTACAGAAACCTTTGTCATATCAAGAATAATAATTATTATTTACATTTTGTGGTGTGTCCAATATACACTCACTCTTTCTCTATTCCACTTATACAGGGTCGAGGCAAGCCTGGAGTCTACCCCAGGGGTCTCAGGGTACAAAGTAGGGTACACCCTGGACGGGGTGCCAAACCATCGCAGGGCACAAACATACGAACCCTCACTTCATACACTATGGGCAATTTGGGAACGGCAATTATCCTAATTTGCATGTCTTCAAACTGTAAAAGGAATTCGGAGTATTTGGAGGAAAACCACCAAGCACAGGGAGAACACTCTGGATCACTCTTTTCTCTATCGTGCCCAAAGTCTATCCCAGGAGACATTGGGCACGAGGTGGTGTACACCCTAAATAGGGTGCCAATCCATTGCAGGGCACACACATACAGTACTGTACACACTATGGGCAACTGGGGAATCTCAATTAACCCCACTGTTTCTACATGTCTTTGGAAGGAAACCGGAGTTACCGAAGGAAAACCACCAAGCACGGCTGGCACATACAGTACAAACTCCATGCACACAGAGGAGGGAATCAAACCTGGCCAGAATTCTTCCTAATAACACCTGCTAAGCCATTTATTACAATGTGCTAATTGTTGTTCATTTCTTCCTAAACAAACAGCTAGCATTGCTTATTTAGGTTAGCATATGTTAGCATGGTCTGCACAGATAAAATACTCATGTTATTAATTAAAGCCTTTAAAGTAAAAGTCAAAAACATGGACATTTATAGTAACTTCTAAAAGTTTTTTTTAGCACCCAAAAGCCCATTACAATGATGTTCTGCCATGTGAAGAGCTTGATGTGCATTGACAAATGGCTGAAGAGTATATCCAAGGGCAAAAGAGAGCAGTTTAGACAGAAACATATGCTAGGCTCCAGAGTAGAACCGCATTTAGCCTTCATCTCCTATTTGTGTAGTCAAGCATTCATATACGACTTCAAAAAACTTCAAACCATAAAGCTCATTCTGATGCCAGAGAGCCTTTATGAATGATCAAGATGCTAACCTGAAATAACCTCCACAAAGAAGGAATAGCTTTGGACAAGATTGTGATGGATCATCTTTTGAAGTGTGAACAAGGATGTTAAAGGCTTGAAGTAATGATTAAGCAGAGGAGAGGAGTTACAGAACAACTTTCACTATGCATGTAATGCTACACAACCGGAACTCAGTTATTTTGGGATGTTTGCAAAAACGCACCCAATAAAGATTGAGGATGCAAAATGGTGAAGGGATTCATGATATCTCAAACTGTTCAGCCTTGATGATGCCTTAAACTTTTGCAGAAAAGTGGCTAATAACTTCCAAAATGACATCAAATTGAATGACATGATAGTGTTTTTTATTATTAGGGCCCAAGCACTATAGTCTGTGCAGGACCCTCTTGTTTTCCTAAGGATTTAAAAAAAAAAAATTATTTTTACCATTTTGGGCTTTTTGGCTTTTAACATGCTCAAAAACTCATGAAAATTAGCAGACAGGTTGGAATCTGCTGCCATTAGGATGCCTGAAAGTCACGTGGCCTGGGAGCCTCAGAGGCCCCCCACACGAAATTTTGCTGCATAGCTCATACACACTTGCATGTATGCACGCTAAACCTGGTACACATTTAGAGCTCATTGAGCCGAACAACTTTCGCACTGCATGTCCTGGGATCAACTCAACAGGAATTTGGTTATTTTTAAACGCACCCGATGGACTTTGATATACTCCTCGTAGGGAATTTATACAATCGCCACCAAACCGGGTTTTTATTATTATTATTATTATTATTATTATTATTCCTTCCAAAATTCATTACTTCCAAAGGAACAAGATCTAGTGAGACAAGAATAATGTGCTGTTTATGAAGACGAGATACAAATGTACCGTATAAAGTCAGCATGGTGTTTATTACGGGCAGCCAGAAAAAGTCCACACCAGAAGTCAGAGCATAGGTAAGGAACATCTAAACAAGATTAATCTATAACCAACGATGACAACATGAGCACTGGTCATAAACAGCAAATGTGGAAACAGAAAAAATGGTCTATCCTTACAGTATAAATGAATGCTAAGACATTGTTATGAGAATAAGACAAAACATGGTTTAAAGACACAACATGGCCTAAACTTAAAATTGTAATAATTGGGTAAACTATCAGTCACAGGACAGCGATAGCGACCCACACCTAAACAAAAGCACATTGATTTAACTATAAACTAAATGAGAGAGACGCACTTGTTCAGTGCAATTGAGCACACTGCTTAAAAGTGTCATTTATGACTAACATTTAATAAACATTATGAAAAAGATGGTTATAATCTTTTTATTAAAACAAGCTTTACTCTGTGCATGTACAGAACATACAGTACGTATAAATGTGCATATTAGTTATTTACAGTATTCCTTTCATTCAAATACAAAGGCAAATCCTTCTTCTAGAGATTCTTCTGTTGGTAGTAGAAACATTTTAGAACTGACGTAGGTTATTATTTTAACATGCACTTAAAGGGAAATGGGACTTTTTAGTTAAAAGATTACTGCATCTGATGTACAGGAAGTACAGATTCTGTAATTTGAAAAAAATATATCATTATTAAGATAGATTTATCAAACACATTGTTTTGTGAGATCATGTTGTTTTCCAACTCATGTGTGAGGAGAGCTCGGTGATGCATTGTTGTTGCGGAGCATCCACATGGTAACGGACATGATCAGATTAACACCAGTTGCACAGCTCCTGATGTACACAGGACGAGGTCTTTTGGCACACTGACTTGTGGAGGTTGGTGTTCCCTGTGATACCAACTCATAAGTTAATTAAACGTCTTCTGTTTTGATAACGGTTTTGATAATGTTCAAATATGTTATTGTTTTGATAGTAACGGCTCCTTCACAATGGCTTCTGGTCCACATAATCTCAGGCCAATACCAACTTTTAAAATCACAGAAAAGAAGTAAGGAGTCTCCAGTCCTAGACCTTTGTACCTTTGTACAGGCACATTAATGTCTTTAGAACTATGAGCTTTTTTATCCTGTTTTTTTTTAATTTATTTATAACAACCTGCATTTGTTTGTGTTATTAGGTCAAAGAATACGAATAAATAATAAAAATATATAAAACTGATTTTAATGAGTGTTTCTATCACAAGTGGTAAAACGAAATAACTTGTCTCATAGTAAAATTAGTAACTATAAATAGTTAAAAGTATTATGTCATTCATTAATACGTTTTAAAATGTTATGTTAATATTAACATTGGTATTGTAGTTAAAATAAAATAAAACATTTCAGGACAGGTTGGGGGGAAAGAATCGGCTTCATGGAGTAAGCAGAACTCAACAAAGGGACACAGCGCACCGGGGGATGATTATTCCTTACATAAGCAACAGTCTCATTTTAAACAAATATTGTCTCCATAGAAACTTGTCCAATTAAGCGCTAATGAGAATGTCTTTAAGCTTATCTGCATCTTGTACCAAAGTCCTTTTAATACCAAATACTTCTATGAATCCTGCTAACCAGAAAACCGAAATTCAAACCATTGACTTGCTAACATACAGTTTTAGTTTACAGCTTGGTAAATCTCACATAATAATTTCTACAGGATACAATATAACTGTATATCAATTATACTGCAATTCAGTGTTATGGATTCTTATTTGTTGGTTAGCAAGCAAATGGAATGGAACTGATGTTTTTAATCTCCTTTTTTGTCCATTATATTCAAATACAGTTTGTCAGAAATTATGCAGATCTGCATTTGCTGCAGAAATCGTACAGATAGTAGCTCTGTAATAGATCCGCGACTGTTAAGAAGTGCCTCCATTACTGATATATCTAAAAGTTAAAAACAATAATACTATTAAGGATGAATATGGACCTGTAGACGGTACAGACAGAGGGTAAAGCAGCTAATCGATGCCAGGAAGACAGCTATTGATCCTCTATTAATATCCTTTTGAGTGAGTAAGCACTGATGCACAAGCCTGCGCGCACACACACACACACACACACAACACACTTCCACTTGTGTGTCTGTGTGTGAGCTCATGTCAGGCTATCTATGCGACCTCATGGGGACGCATAGATAGACACACAAGTGGAAGTGTGTGTTTTGGTAAGATGTTGTTTACTGTCTTTTAAAGAACCATTAAGGTCACTTGATCTATATTTGTTTGTAAAAAATGTCTCAGTAATTTAATTTGGACAATGCATAATAAAGTACAATACATAATATATAATTCATGGGCACCCAAGCGTCTTCTATGTCAGTGGAGACCAAAGGCCAGCCTGTCTTATCTGATCCCACAGAGAAGCCAATGTAGCACAAATTACTGAAGAAAAGTCAGTGCTGGATATGGCAGGAAGTACTTCACAGCCTGCTGTGTATGAGGCTTAAAAGGTAAAGAGTACAAGGCTGTTGATCCAGCCTCCAAATGGCCCAGATTTCAATCCGATTGAACGCATATGGAAAATGCAGAACAAGCATGTCTGATCCATAGAGGCTCCCCACACAACCTACAGCACATATAGGATCTGCTACTAATGTCCTGGTGCCAGACACTACAGCACAACCCCAGAGGTCTTGGGACCTGAGGGGCCACAGCTGCCCTGGGGGCTCAAAGGGAACCAACAAGATATTGGGCTTAAAGTTTCGTGTTTTATTGTTATGGTTAGTCGGTGTATATCATGTATATATACATACACAGTTAAACCTTGAATTGTGAGCATAATTCGTACCATTCACTTGTACTGTATGTATATCAAAGCAAATGTCCCCAATATATACTGTACAGTATATATACATGGATACATGTAAATGGCAAATATGTTTCTTTGTTTCACAATTTTGGTTGGGAAAAGATTCTGTATGAGCATTATGGGAGATGCCTTAAAGGCTTAGTGAAAAGAAATCATAAGAAAAACAAAAGTAGTACTCACAGCTATGTTAAATAGTGAAATTGACTGCATTTCAATGTGAAAAGAACTCAAGAAACTGGTACTAAACAGCTGTGTAGCCTTAGGAAACCACATTGAGGTTATTCATAAAAAAAAAGGGCTTCAATTTGCTAGGGAGTACAAAGAATGGATTGTGTCCATATGGTCTAGTAAGCATATGACCTGATGCACCTACTGTATCACCTGTTCCACATTGATATGTGCATCAGGGTAAGTAGAGATGCAGATGAAGTGATGCACCCATTCTGCCTAGAGTGGGGGCAGTATTATGATCTGGGGTTGTTTTGTTGGTTACATCTAGGTTCAGCAACATTATATGCCCAAGAAATGAGGTCAGCTGACCACCTTCCCTGATGGCACGGGCATGATCCAAGATGACAATGCCAGGATTCATCTGGCTCAAATTGTCAATGAGTGGTTCAGGGAGCGTGAAATTTTTTTTTACACTTGGATTGCCACTTAGTCCACTAACCACATTTAAGAATCTTTGTGATTTGCTGGATAAGACTTTACGAAGCAATCTAACTCTCCCATCATCAATCCAAGATCTTAGAGAGACATTACCGCAACTCTGGACGGAAATAAATTCTGTGACATTGCACAAGTTTATCGAAACAACACCACGGCCATAATCAAAACAAAAGCGCATACTGTATATACTTAAACTATAATGTCAAAATATTCTAGTATAAATCTCTTCAACTTAACAAGTCACAAATAAGACAGAACACTCAAGCTGGTGGTGGAAAAGGTGCTCATTTATTAAATAATTTTCTGGCCTTTAAGTGGGAAGGAGGGTGAGAAAGTAAGAGGAGCTGTTTGTACAGGAAAGTGTGCTCTTCTGGGATGCCGCTAAGCCACACTGGCTGGGTACAGTAGTTAAGCAGTGGATCCAGCTGTTCATGGGCTGAGGTCGGGGGACAGCAGTGGTCTTCGCCCAAAGTCAGGGAAGACATCATTTCTGACTTGAAGTCACAAAGGAGAATCAGTGTCAGTAAGTAAAGTTCACACCCAAGTCTACTTTATATTCTTTCAGGGTAGATGAGTATCTGTTTCCAGCCAGCTTTCTTTTTGCTCTCCTTGGTGAATGGATGCTGAAACTTAGGCTGGTAAGTGTGGTGCATGATTTCTCTCAGGCATGTAGGGTGAACCCCAGCTGTTACAGTACCCCCCCACCCCCACTCCGAGTTCAGAGCCAGGGCAGCCCAAAGAGCATGTCTTCTAGAAAGGCCGTGTGCATTCCCATGCTGTGGCCCTGCCCTGTTCTAAAACTGAAATGAGAGGTCCTGCATTGAAAGGAACCAATGTATGATGCAAGCATTGATTTCTTTGGCCATTACCACACACTAGAGAGGAGCATGGCCTGACGGTGAAAGGTTGTCTGGCCAGGAAGTACTTTAGCACCTCTGTGACCCATTTGATGGCAAGTGTCTCTTTTCCACTGAAGGATGCATCTGTTTCCCATCGGTTTTCCACTGAGTGTGCCTCTCCACACCGCATCAGCACCTGTCACCACTGCATGTAAACCAGTCCCAGAGGCTAAGATATGGACAAAGAAGGAGTAGTTAAAGTCAGGATCTCTTAAGCCCAGGGAGTTTTAGACTAGCGCACCGAGTCTGGGGGTACATTCTCTGTGACTTTGAAGAGCCCCCAATCTCCTGTCCTCTGACAGTAACTCTTCGCTTTGCTGAAGGAGTCTTGACTTTTACTGTACTTCAGTGGAGGTCATTGCATAGTTTAATTGATGTGTCATGAATGTGGACACCCCTACCGTGGAGTTGGACCAGGATTGATGGATTCTCCTGCTTGATGGCCTAATGTCGGGCTTCACTGGTACTCTGTACTGGTGGTACACAACCACCCAAGGAGGTGTATTAATTTCAAAGTGGGCCAGATGAGTAAACTTCGCCCAAGTAGATCATCTAAAACTGATGTTCTTTTAGCTTTTTTAGCTTGAACAGGATGAATTTCCTGGCCAAATGTGTCACAACAGCGCTGCCCAAAAGCAAGATAAAAAAAAAAAATTAGGCAAAAAAGAGGGCAGAGCCATGGTAAACTGCCACAAAGTTTGTTTTGTGAATGGAATGTTGGCTCCCGTGCGTTTCTATTCAGTGTCTGTGTGGTAAAGCCTAACCATCATCATAATTTTTTGAACATTACATAATTTTGGGCACGGTGGTGTAGTGGTTAGCACTGTCGCCTTGCACCTCCAGGGTCCGGGTTTGATTCCCGGCCAGGCTCGATTTCCCGTCTCTGTGTGCATGAAGTTTGCATGTTCTCCTCGTGCTTGGTGGGTTTCCTCCGGGTACTCCGGTTCCCTCACACAGTCCAAAGATATGTAGGTTAGGCTAATTGGCGTTTCCAAATTGCTCGTAGTGTATGTGTGTGTGCCTTGCGATGGATTGGCACCCTGTCCAGGGTGTACCCCGCTGTGTGCTCTAAGCCTCTTGGGATAGACTCCAGGTCCCCGCGACCCTGACTACATGATAAACCTGTATACACGATGAGTGAGTAAATACTTTTGATTAATTACAGTTTTTCCCAGATGAACAAAGGACAAAAATAACGTTACTCAACTTTAGACAATCCCCTTCTAATTTGCAGTTCTAATACCAGCACAGGTCTAAAATACAAGACCTAGTCTACAGTAAAAAAAGACTGTTTACAGAGCTGATAGGCTTGGCTAATTGAAAGGAATTATAGCCCCAACAAGAGGAATGTCAGTCGAAAACAATAGTAAGAAAGCTCCTTTAAGGAGGACACCCAATGGTCTTTCTTAAGTAAGTGTGACAAAAGATGTTGGTTGTTCCCAGCGAGTTGTGTCTAAAATGCAAGTATAAAAAAAAACACAGGAAGGTTTTAAAAGGAAAATCTATGGGGAGACCAAGGAAGCTGTCAAAGCTTCAGGATGGAAAACACTTGAAGCAGTTAGCCTTGAAAATAGAAAATGCATAATAAAACAAATGAAAAAATAAAGATATTCCTGAGATACGCGATACGTTTTGCCCCACAGCAATGATCCCTTAAAAATAAATTGCTCAATGAGACTTTTTATTTATAAATTCAAATAAATATTAAACACTGAAAATGAGAATTTTGCTATTTTAAAAAATGCATTCTAAAATGTAATGACAAGTAGATAGATAGATAGATAGATAGATAGATAGATAGATAGATAGATAGATAGATAGATAGATAGATATGCTTGTAGACCTCCTCAGGTCTGTGTGTATGGAGTTTGCATGTCCTCCCCGTGCTTCATGGGTTTCCTCCGGGTATAGAATGGGTATGTGAGTGTGTGTGTGTGTGTGTGTGTGTGTGTGTGTGTGTGTGTGTGTGTGTGCGTGTGTTCCCTGCACTGGATTGGCACCCTGTCCAGGGCGTATCCGAAGTCCCCGGAGAAAGGCTCCAGGCTTCCCGTGACCCTGTACAGGATAAGCAGTATAGGAGATGAGATGCGATGAGAGGTTCCCAGGGGAGAGAGAGAGAGAGAGAGAGAGAGATCTATGGATAGAAATAGACACCTCTCAGAGGAGAGAGTTTACCTTTAACAGTTACACATAAACCAATCACTAAAGTCCTAGCTTGTGCAATATTTCCTTCCTCAGTCCTAAATAATTTACACAACAAATAAATGTCTGGTTTCTCGATCGACTACTTTGATTTTCACCTGAGACTGAAGCTTAAGCTTCAATTAAACTTGAGGAAAAACGCAAAGCAAGTAACTCGCAAAAACCCGTCAGATTGTAAATATTGAGCAGAGGCACTAAAACAACCAGAGCTTAAGAAGAATGAATGTTCGGAGGAGAAGGAGAGGGAATGATAGTTAAACTGAGAGAAAGAAGACCTCTTCCTGTCTCCCTATAGAGGAGCTGTCATGCTGACTCAATGTGTGTGCGTGTGTGTGTGTGTGTGTGTTGAGCTCCAGTATAACAGCCCTTGTTTAACATTTAAACATCACTGACCTTCACTCAACTTCCTTCCATTTCACGTCTTCAATATGATGTTCCAAAGAGCCTCATTGCACAGTGTAGTCTGTCATAATCGCTCAGGGTTTGTCACTAGAAACTTGAAATGAAATGATCGTAGTGAAAAATATTTTCTCCAACTAAAGAATATTTGTATTTGTATAATGTGAGTGTACTGTATATCAGAGACGTTTTGATTTCTAGTTTTTAAATGGTTTCAAAAAAGTTTATATAGCAGCAGCCGTAAACCAGACCACAGGTTTATTGTAAAGCACACTATAGTGTAGTACATTATCATTACTACAGTAACAGCTCATTCACAAGGACTTGGAAAGCACACATACAAATACTGTATGAGACTTATAAAAATGAGATTTGAAAAAAAATGATGTTAGTAAGGTTAGAAAGAATCTCATTCATGAATAAACCGTTCACCACCCACAGGTTTTCTATAGGGTTGCTTTGAATCTCCACTCTGTGGACTCTGGTCTTCACCATC
The DNA here is from genome assembly GCA_030068275.1 of Clarias platycephalus. Taxonomy (NCBI): domain Eukaryota; kingdom Metazoa; phylum Chordata; class Actinopteri; order Siluriformes; family Clariidae; genus Clarias; species Clarias platycephalus. The sequence continues at coordinate 18,520,151 of JAQQZT010000011.1, read as the reverse complement.
TTGGAAGGAACTGACGCCGTCAAAACTCCGGTTAATCCTTTGGAACATTTCTACTTACCTCAGTTACAACAAGCTAGCTAGCTTAGCTTTAGCTTAACTAAAATTCTGAGGCGACTAATGTTTTTTTTCTTTTTCGATTTTCTCCCTAATTTAGTCGTGTCCAATTCCTCCCCGTCACTAGGGGGCTCCCACATTAAGCTTCTACTATCAC
>JAQQZT010000011.1:18501816-18512727 GCA_030068275.1 Clarias platycephalus | reverse complement strand
CCTGGCCGGGGAATCGAACCCGGACCCCTGGAGGTGCAAGGCGACAGTGCTAACCACTACACCACCGTGCCGCCCAGTGCTGTTATGCTCTATTATAATAACTTCTCTGTACGCAGAATTCATAAACAAATGTTATGATATAGTGAGGTGAGACACTGCAGGTTGATTGGTTTAAGCACATATCAGCCTCTACTGTATCTTCATCACTTAATAGCTGTCATATGATGAGGGCAGGACGGTGGGTGGGAGCTGGCAGGAGAGGGAATTGGGGACAAAATTGGGGTCAGAGAAAAACAATCAATGTCATAAATCAAGTGCTACAAGATTAATTTTGTCATGTATTGTTTTAAAAAAAATTACCCTGATCATTTGTAGTGTCTTAACACCAGTATGATTTTGCAGACATCTAAAGGATTAAACAGTTACAGTAGTTTAAACCCTTGCCGACAGCCGTGATTCTTTAACAGCATCCAGGCAACGCTTCTTTTACATTATTCTTCCCCATATTTGCATGAGCAGCTTATTATGAAGATCTACATGAGTGAGCAGGGGAAAACCTTACAATGTGCGTGTGTGTGTTTTTCAATCTGGTTTAATTAAGTCTCACATACTGACAAGCTGTAGTGAATAATTAACACTTCAAAGGGTGGGGTTTCCTTGTGTGAGTTTCTTGTGGAATTTTTATACAATACCTTTAGGTGGTAATGACTACTTACTCCCCCTCTCTCTCTCTCTCCCCCTGTCTGTCTATCTCTCTTCCCATCCCTCTGCGGCTGTCTCTCTCTCTCGTACAGAGAAACACACACGCACACATACAGTACACACAAAGTCAAAGACATGAGCACATTTGCAAGCATCATGGTCTCAACACACAGAGTGACCCTACAAAAGCATTATTATTTACAATTCCTCTCTTGTACTGTAAATACTGTATATAATTTTACATTGCGAGAGAGAGAGAGAGAGAGAGAGAGAGAGAGAGAGAGAGAGAGTTTGCTCAAAACATCCTCATGCAGCCTCAGTGGGGTGTACTCATGAAGGGTATACTTTTACAAAGGACTGCCAAAAGGATCTCTCTCCTTCTCTCTCATACACACACACACACACACACACAGCCAAATATCTGCCAGGTCGAGAGCAGATGAAATCACTCATCTGCCCCACAAGCAGTGATCATCACATTTTACTGGTTTCACTTCAGCTTCCTTTCAGGCCAAAATGCCCCATTTCCAATTTTGCCAAAAATACTGAAGATGATTTCTCCTATATGAACCTTAGCCTGGTTTGCCTCCTATAATGGACGTCAAATACATTTTAAAATGGCCATATTTTTTTATTAATAATATGTAGAAATTATTACCATACAAGGTACTCTATGTTCAAGTCAAACCAGGACTTGTGAAATTTCTCGTGAATGAGGACGTTAAAACTAATCAATATTTGCAAAAGTATTCAAGCACAGTATGGCTGCAGTAAAACATTTGAATGTGCCAACGTGAATGATGATGATCCCATCCGAGGTGATTCGGGCGCCTGTGTTGTCCCCTTGAACATTCCGCTTCTCAGAGAGGAACACTTGATCCTAGAAAAGCAACAGAATACCAAATTGTCATCAACTTCCGTCTCAGACGTGAAGTGAACAGTCTGATTATGGCTCTATTGTACTGAGAAAACTTCCCCCACCCCCACGCCCCCCCCCCAATTTTTACCCGATTTTCTCCCCTAATTTTGTTAACGTTAATGTGGGAGCACTGAGTACCTCTCATCCCCCCTCCCTGAGAGAGCTCGGCCAATCAGCTCTCTCTATGCCTCCGACTGTGAGAGGAAAACAGCATCACCCGGGATTCGAACCAGCGATCTCCGGAGAAAACTTTTTAACTTGATAGTAACCAAGCACTAGTGAAACACTTGGATAAGTACATTAGTGTAGCAGGTGATTATATAGAGAAATAAAATGAGTTATTTGAAAAGCTTGATAGCTCATGTAATTGTAAATGTGTGTATTCACTATTATCTAATCATTTAGTAGTAATGAACAATTCATTAGTTATTTAAGAAATATTACATGAGGGAGGTGATGCTGGGTATTAGGGGCAAGGCTGCAGGCTGAACTCGGTACCTCATCACACCTGTGCTGAAACTCAGTACAACTGTATGACTGGCAAGTACAATATTGCTTTTATATAACAATTCTGAATGATACTGTAGGTGGAGTTGCACCTGTATAACACTGTATACTGTATAACACTATTGTTGGATGATTTATAACTATGATGCATGTAAGGAAGACTTAAGCAGATGCATATGCAGTTTTGTGTTTTGCACAAACATCGTTCAAGAATTTTGGGTCAGGCGATCTGCAAACATCAACAATAAGGTACAGGCAAATATCGTGGATTGGGTAAGAAGTCCCAGTTGTTGACATCATACTGTAGTTGTGTTCAGCTGCAGATAGCATCCTAGAATAGAACGCCACTGGCTAAAGATTTGGTTTGTCTCTAAATTACCTCCCACTCCCAGTTGAGAGGAAGCAACCAAATCAGGATCAGAGCCGTGGCGACTGCCTCTTTGAGCTACGGTACTGTAGTTGAAGGCTGAAACATTTAGCTCCCTTTTCAAGAGTGGATGTCAGAAGGTGTGCAATGGAACTGGGTCCTCAAATGAATTGTCACAAAACACTCGATGTTTACAAAGTCACGGAATCACTGTAAATCCTTCATTGTTGGAGTGGGCTGATCAATCATATTGGACACCATATACCATACACTCGTTCATGAGCATTTCTTTTTAATTTTCTTGATTTTACAAATGGCCATTTCTGGAGCAGCGTTTTGAGGACCTAATGAACATGGAGAGCAGTTTTGTATAGAGGGGAGGAAATGAGGATGTCAGCAGTATAGGTGATCATGAATCATCCGAGCATGTCCTTCAGGGCATCTCCGATAAAACACTAGAGCACTAGAGTGGGCGTCAAAGAGTGGGTGTCATACAACAAGCCATGATACTCATAGTGACCAGAGGTGGTCCCGAAAGCATCTTGGATGCAGAACAGATTACAGTATACAGTACAGTATGTGCAGCATAGATCAAGTTTGGTGAAAATCTTTGCTGAATGCAGCTGTTCCAGTGCTGAGGGGACAAGTAACAGTGGATGCCGGAACCTGACATTGATCTGCTCAAGTTCTCTGTAATCAGTGCATTCCTGATGGCCACCCCCATTTTTCTCCTCAAAGAAGAAGCAAATAGATTAAAGGAGAGGCAGGGTGGTATTCAAGCACAGGCAGAAGCTCAGTTGTGCAATCATAGTGGTAGGGATTTGGCCTTTGTTTTTCTGAACACATTCATAGATCTTGATACTCAGATAGTGATCTCCTTGTCGGACCGGCATATCTACGGGTCATGCAGGTGCATCCATGGGAACCCATGGATGATAACCCTATGATGACAAGCATTAGGTGCTCCTGGTACAGTGTAAAGTGTTGATCTGGAGGAAACAAAATATGATCATACAGTAGTGTTGCCAATGAGTTCTCTGTCAATATCTGGATGCAGAAAGAATGAGATGGTGCATAACGATTTTCCAAAGTGTGGCCCACAAAGGGCCCGAGAAATCATTTATAACAAATAAATAAAAATGATATTCTTCATTTCTCTTAGTCTTGAGTGTTGGTTAAAGTTATGATTAAATGTTTGGGTGGGCCACAAAAGGTTTTCACATTTCATATTGGGCCACAGCCATGTTGAGTTTGGGAATGGCTACTGTAGTAGTTGTATGGGGATATTTAACTCGGTCTATGAAGATTTCTTGAAAATTGTCGGGAAGCGAGGCATTTTATTGTGAAAATGACAAATGTTTATTAGTGACAGGTAATATATTTGATGTGTGCATTCATGATTACAATTTATGATTGTTTACCTATACACGTACAATATATTCCTTTAGGCGCCTGAGTGATGCAAATGAACAGCGTTCCCAAAATGGTAAGGAGATTGAATTTCATCGATGCTGCAGCCATCCATGGCCAGGGGCCATAACAAAACTGGGTGTGATGTCTGGGTGGGTGGGGTGATACACTCTCACTGTCAGTCAGAGCAACACTAGCCAATCATGGATATTCATGCTCATAAAAACAAAAGATGGTGCATAGCACTTTTCTCTGAGCATGCTACGGAAGCACATGGTGGCCTTTATACATTGTATGAGCTGATTTGTGGGTGAAAATGTAAGATGTGAGATCAATAATATTCTAATAATTAAGCGCATTAAGTGCATGCATTACATACAGTAAAGCCATGTATTGTACAGTATGATTAGGTATCATCATACACATGATTTTTTTGTTGTTTTGTTATACTTTATCATGTTTATTTGTTATACTTGATTACTTGTCTTATTGCTGTCTTATTGCACCTAAACCTATTGTTTTATCATTAAGACATAGCTGACTTCTGTGAGTATGAGGAACCTGAAATATGTAAGACCTTTTGTGGCTTAATTTCTCGAAGCGTTGTTTAAATTGTTACCTACTGTAAGATAAACATTGTATATTATATTATACAGCATATACTGTAAATTGCTCGATTGATTTTTTTTCCCTCCGTAAAAGATTATGTTTATATAGTAAGTGACCCAGATATGTCATACTGTATGCATAAATACATTATCTACTTGCACACATCTTCAAAACCAACAATATCTCCCTGTTTGTTGCATAGACCTAGACCACATCAACTGTGCAATGTGCATAATTGGAGGTAATGAATCTTTCTGAATACAAATGTACGTATTGTATAGTACTTGTACAGTATATGCTTTTGTATAAATAGCATTCAGCAAGTTTATTCGCACTGAATACAATTTTAGTCTTTTTTTTAATTTTTATTTTTTTAAATAATCCAACGCACACAACATGCATTATCAGGAAATATATTGTACAGACAATATGGTCTGAAAGTCTGAGGATACTACCAATAGCTGGTTTTATTTTTCATCAATAAAAATATGCTTTTAATAGATTATGGAAATCTACATTTGGATATTTGAGATATCATGTGTGAGACCGAACATTGATCTGCAGATACCGAGTCTGGACACACCGATTCAGATTATTTTTAGTGTTTGTCTACATTGTACAATACTTCCGTCATACTGGTCATACTGTACATACATAAATACATACACAATACTGAGAGAATTGAAACTATGAAATAGCACATGGAATTATGTAGTAAGCAAAATGCTTTATTTTTTAGATTCTTTAAAGTTGCCACCTTTTTTTTTATACTCTTGACATTTTCTCAAAAAGCTTCATGATTTCCCAACAGTCGTGAATTCCCATATACAGTAGACTGCTCAAAAAAATATTATGGGAACACAGTAGCAGTTTGACTTGAACACCCCTCATACTGTATGTGTGTGTACTGTATGGTTCAAGTCAAACTGTGATTAAGACTATACTGTATAGTAGTGTGACTATTTGGCCAAACCTGTTAATTATTGAATTCAGGTGTTTCAATCAGGCCCCTTATTCCAAGTGAAGTTTAATCTTGATTCTTGCAAACCAAGACATTTTGGACAATGCTATACTTCCAACAGTTTGGGAAAGGCCCTTTTCTATTCCAATATGACTGTCCCCCAGTGTACAAAGGACTATAAAGACATGGTTTAATGAGTTCGGTGTGGAAGAACTGGCCCGCACGGAGCCCTGACCTCAACCCCATCAAGCACCTTTGGGATGAACTGGAACGGAGACTGCGAGCCAGGCCTTCTTGTCCAACATCGGTTCCTGACCTCATAAATGCTCTACAAAATGAATATGTATGAATTCCCACAGAAACCATCCAAAATGTTCTGGACAGCCTTCTAAAAAGAGCTGCAAAAGGGGGGCAACTCCACATGGAAGTGTATGTGTTTGGATGCAATGTCATTGCAGGTTTGGCCAAATACTCTTGTCCATATACAGTACCACATTACTGTACCACATAATATACATAATCTCCATTTTTATTTTATTTTGTAATACATATAAACATATTATATGTACGTATATAACAAATTTAAAAATAATTTGATTAGGTATGTATAGTTTGTATTGTGCATGTTACAATAAAAGATTTTAGTGGACGTTTGGATTCTACAATAAATCAAAATTGTACCATCTGTGGTGGCTTTGCACACATGGGCTTGTTTATTTGAATTAAAAAACAACAGAGGATTTTTTTTTTTTTAGAAAAGCTCCTCTAAATCCCACAGCGACCCCCATCTGAAGCATACATGCAGCTGAATTCATTATGGTGGTTTATTGCTATATGGGTTCCTCCACCGTATTTCCTTTCCCATGGATATGTTTTGGAAGATGATGTTCAAAAAGCTCCTGTATCCTAGAGTGAACCATTTGACGTCTAGTAGACGTTTCATGTTCCATAACTGCAAACTTGTAAGAAAAAACATGTTGTTTCCAAGCATACTGTATGTAAAGTTAGGCTGGGGGAAGGGGTTAGCACATACAGCTGTTTAAAAGGATAGTTCAGGGTTTTTTTTCCAGGTGCACTGGTCTGTACATCGACAGTCCCACTGGTATTTTCCCAAAGAACATTATATTCATTTAGTTAATCATATGGCTCCGTGGGACTGCAGAACCTTCATATGCGCTGCACTTTGGAATGCATTTATGCATGGAACAAGAGTTGTGTAATTTTGCCCCACTGTACTCACATTCCAGCTGATAAACTTTACAGTCAATGTGCACAGCAGGAAACTTCATCATGACCAAGGCCCACTGCAATGTACCTACAGTATGATCAATTTTCATTTAAGACAGACTTGAAAAAACATGAACGATCCTTTTAATAATGGAAAATTTATCATAAGAATGAGAGTTCTCATAAGACGAGCCCTTCCTACACAAATGCAAAGATTATTATTGATAAGATAAAGAAGAGAACTTACTGTAGTTTGCACTGTATACTGCTGTGGAAACTAAAAATTAAACACTTTTAACTGATTAATATCCTGCTACAAATCTGAGATCACGTTGGTTTTATCTTTTAAACAAGTATAGATGAAGAATGTAGTTAAGAAGTGTTAGAAGATAAAGTGAAGAAGGTGAAAAGAAGATGGGAAACAACAGATTCAGAGGTGTAAATGCATTTCACAGCTTAAGCCTTCGTGGTTGACTTTTTTCTTTTGCGATATATCACTTAGCGGGGCACCAACATAGTTTTGTTTTTCTTTGTGTCGTGTCAATATTCTTCCCATGATAATGTTTTCTGGCAACAAAAAAAAAGACAAATGATTTTTATAAGCTATAACCTGAAAAATCACACCAGTTGTTGCATAACCCTTTATGACTGTTTTTGAAAATAAAAGATATTATTATATACAGTAACCAATACAACTATATTAAACTACTGTACTTTGGTACTCTACACCTGGGATTTTTGAATTCTGTTAGGACCTTTGGGACCAGAGCCATACAGTATATGTCTTATACTCTATGTACTGTATATACAGTATATTGGTTGATGCTCGATAGCACCTTATATACTGTAGCACATCTCTGCACTATACAGTAAGAAGATGCTGTCATCCAAAAAACAATGTGAAACTGAATTTATTTGTTATTTGAAAGAGATATGCATGATGCATTGCAAACAATGTTTTTTTTTTATGTTTCTCATGATCCTGAACTTACTTTGATTTAAGAGGCTTTGTGTGCAACAAAACTAAACACATTTTTTTCTTTTGTTACCATGACTCCCTATACAAAGCACAATGAGATCATACGTTTGCTATTTATTTTTTTTTAATCAACCTAACAACAGTCTTATTGGCATTAAATTGCATATTTACATGGCCACAAACACAATTGCAATCTGATTTATCCGTTGGGATTAAACTGTGGGAGATATGGTTTTGTGTTTTGCGAAATCATCCTAAATGGTAACTGATACTGCATAACCAGAACCATTTTGAAATACAATTTTGCAATTAGTGCGTTTTTTAACACCCTTGTGACTCAAAGAACCAATGTACAAATTATATTTTTATCAGTTTGTAAAACTTCTTGCTTCTTTGTTTTTTGTTTTTTTCAAAAACTGCCTAAATGGATTTATCTCATTTTGCAGTCAAATGTTTCTATTTCTTCATGTTTCTGTACGTCTAAAGGGTCAAATTCAGTCTCCTATCATATTGAAACACTTCTGACCTGATGACATACGATCAATTACTATAAACTCTGACACTCTGAGCAGTATTGACTTATGAGCAATATTATTGACTTAGACAGTTTAAACACCATTGTCTCCGTGAGGTACTTGCTGTAGGTCACACACAAACGTCCTACAGTTTTTTTTCTTTTTTAAATGTGTGTAAGTGTGTGTGTGTGTGTGTGAACAGGTTTGTCATTGTGAGGACTCTTCAGGGCTACTAGGTTACATGGCTGCATAGAGAATGCATTTGTATAGACCTGAGAAACCTGTTAATCATTCCTGTGTGTGGGAGTAAGAGTCTTCTTTCTGTTTTAGTGAGGCAGTATTGTTTGTCTATGACTTGAGAATAAGATTCTTTTTCTTTTATATATATAGTCAGGAGGGCCTGATACCAATTATTTTAAGATGCATATAAAACATGGCCTGAGGGTCTGAAGTTTCACAATGAAATAACTGACTTTTGACAATCTGAGGCAGTGAAAAATGTGTTAAAAATGAGGAAAGGGTTTGTTGGAAGTGGTAAATTAATGCCAGTTATTATATTTGAAAATATTTCTTTAAATTTTGGGGAAATGACAAGAATATTGCAATAAACATAGATTTGGATGGACATTTTAAGAAAGACTACCCACAAATTCACACCAGATGTGCTGCTGAAGCGTAACATCTGCAGCATGGGATCAGTGCATCCATGACCATTTTCAAATTCAAATTCCATTAGTCACATACACAGTCATACACAGTATGATGTGCAATGAAATGCTTATACAGTACGACTGCTGATGACCTCAAAAGAAAGTTTCAGTATGAAATAGGAGAAATTTACAACTTATAAATATAAGATAAATATGGAAATAAACTTTAGCTGTAAAGGACTTTTACATTTTCACATTGTGTACAAGCAATAAAAATAATGAAAATAAAATTGTAGCATAAAACAATAAATATAAAAAATATATATAATCATATAATAAAATATAATAACATTTAATTTAGCAGAGTTGAAATGCAATGTAGTGTAGTGTAGTGTAGAATTCTGTCCAGTTATGGGCAAGATAATGTGCAGAATAGTGTGCAGAAAAGGTTGCAAGTTAAAGTTCCCTGTATTCTGGTGTACAAAATGTGCCATGTGTAATGTATGAATGTGTGTGTCGTAGGCCGAAGTTCGCAGTTCTGTATTTTTTCAATCCACATCATAAACTTTTTGCATGTATCAGTATCATGAAATACCCAAGCATTCAACGTTGCACAGGATTACTTTTGAGACCAGACATTTTGAAGGACGTAAAGACATCTAAATATTAAGAAGAAGAAAAAAACAATAGAATTTTCACCCTAAGGGATTTCCTCACATTCTCAAAAATCATTCATTCTTTTTTAAGTAACTGTTTCATCTTGCTCAGGGTCACAGTGGATCGTTTTAGTGAGGTTGGGGAAAAAAAAAAAAAAAACGCAGAACAAGGAGGAAGCCCAGAATGAACAAGCAAAACTCCAAACAGACAAGAAACCTATGCTTGAAACATGCTTTCACCCTGGAGCTGCAACATGACACAGCCTCCCGTTGGAACACTTATTTATTTCAGTGTTAAAATTCTGTTTCTTTTCTGTTTAAACTTTTTTTCCTCTACAATTTGATTCCAATAGTTGACCTACTTCCTTTAGTCTGTCCGGCTCTCTCACATCCTTATCTCTTCACTCATTATAATGTAAGTAGATCAGGTTTCACTTTTATACTTGAACTTTCATGCTATTACTCTGTCTTCGATCAGCAGCTCTGTGCTTCTTATCCCATAGAGGGATTTTGGCCAAGCTGATTCACGGCCAAAAAAGGGTTGTATAGCTGCATCACATCCTGGAGGGTATTGTCTCCATCATCTTTATGTTGGATTTCTCATAAACGCTTTAGATCATTCCATTTCATTTTTCTGTTAAATACCATTGTACCTGTACTGGCAGTGATATTCCCCATGGCATACAGTAAGCACAGCAGACAACAGCGACTGTTACTCTCTACGATGTAAATACAAGTTTTGTTCAAGTCAAACCAGGACTTTTGACAGTGCAAAATAAGAGAACACAGAATTGAGAGTACAATTTACCTTAATTTCTCTATATAATCCCCTGCCACACTAATGCATTGCCAGTGTTTCACTAGTGCTTGGATACCATCAAGGTGGAAAGATTTTTCAGTACTCTGGAGCCAAAATTAGACTGCCTTCTGTTATGTCTGAAACACTGGCCTCCCAGGAACTCCTTTAATGGCCCAAACTGTATAGGGAATATGCGGAAAATATCACCCAGGTAAGTTCCTGTGCAAGGTAGTGCATTTGAATGAAGTGAGTCAAGTTAATGACAAGTTACCACTCAATTTTTTCTCAAGTGTTCCATTAGCTGAACGTTCACAGAAACAACTGAAGTGAACTATGAGCAGAGGTGGGTAGAGTAGCCAAAAAATGCACTCAAGTAAGAGTAGCTGTACTTCAAAATAATATTACCCAAGTAGAAGTAAAAAGTAGTCATCCAGAATATTACTCAAGTAAGAGTAAAGAAGTATTCTGTGAAAAGATACTCAAGTACTGAGTAACAGTTTCAATCGTAATGTCCGATTTATTTTTTTTGAAAAAAATAAAATAAAATAAAATAAAATAATATATATAAATAATATACTGTATATAATAAAAAAATAAATAAATCGGACAT
>JAQQZT010000011.1:18475971-18496621 GCA_030068275.1 Clarias platycephalus | reverse complement strand
TTAATTATTTTTATGTATTTATTTTTTTGGGCTGTGGAACGAATAATTTAAGTTTCCATTATTTCTTATGGGAAAATGAAATTTGGTTTACGAGTGTTTTGGAATACGAGCCCGCTTCTGGAACGAATTATGCTCGTAATCCGAGGTTCCACTGCAGTGTAAATGGATTATTTAATTTTGCTTAAAATTTATTGGGTGATTATTCAATCTAGATGAGTGTTAACCTTTTGCCCGTGACATCACAACGTCTGTCCACCATGGACCCACCCATTTCCAGATGACAGAAGGGACCTTACTTACCAGATGCCTGTCAGATGCCACATTATACATTATGTGACTTCGACCATACCTAACTGTTATCTCTCCTGTTCTGCTTTCCCCTCTCATGTTCTCTCTCCCTCTCTCTCTCTTTCCCACTCTCTGTCGAGCTACACATGTCGTTCCTGAGCTGCCAGTGATCCAGACTCCCTCTGCCCTCTGGACCTGTCTGACCCATCCTGGTGCCCCGCATCTGGTTAGAGATCTCGTCACATGGATGCGTCCGGTGTCTGGGGACGGTTTCACTCTACAATGAAGACGGTTCTGGCCTCGACTGATGTTTACAGCTGTTTCTCTGAGGACTTGATTTGGCTGCAGTCGCTTGATAGTTCAGGACTGGAATTTCCTACAAGTCTACCTGAGTCTCCAATAACTACCTGGACTCCATATTAACTTCAATTAACATCAACTGTTATAGCTGATCTGGCTGCCACCTAACACACAGTATAAATGCAAATAAATTCCTGCTTTCTGTTTCACCCAAATGAGGATGGGTTCCCTGTTGAGTCCGGTTCTTCTCAAGGTTTCTTCCTATTACCATCTCAGGGAGTTTTTCCTTGCCACTGTCACCCTCAGCTTGCTCACCAGGGACTATCTGACCATTTTGATTCATGCACACTCACATTCCATACAAACTTAAATAATTCTTTTGATTGTGTAAAGCTGCTTTGCGACAATGACAATTGTTAAAAGCGCTATACAAATAAAATTGAATTGAATTGAATAGATGCCAGAACCAAAACCCACATTCAAAACCAGCCACAGAAGCAGTTTCAGAAAGAAAACACATCTGCTAATGCTGTCATCTTAATCAACACTTTGTCGTCTTAGTAATTACATCTAAGTCGTTCTGAATTGCCTCTAAATCGCCATGTTGTGTTTCGAGCTACAATGCAAACTAGCTTCTAACACAAACCTGAATGCCAAATCTCTTTCTAGCCCCTGATCAAGGTGTAGCACACCCTGGGTAGTGCATTAGCATTGCAATTTATGCTATTTGGGATTCAACCCCAGAATTGCTACTTAGCTATTCATTAGAAAGCTTGAGATGTCAGTATTAGTAAATATTACCCACATATCATTTTATGTAGCATAAAGTGGTACATAATATGCCATAGCATCGGGTTATTTGCAACAGAAGCAATGTATGAGCTAACGCTAAAGTACAGACACACTACAAAATGCAACATTAATCACGTTGAAAAACTTCTGTAAATGAATATCCTTATTATGTTCTTCATCCATTTTGACATGCTTGTTTCTCTTTTGAAATAACTTGTGAAGTCCACCACAACATACAGCATATGAAAATATTCATCATAACAGAAGCTAATATTTGCTAGGTTACGCTTTCATCTGTATGACAAACCATCAGGTCATCCGGGGAAAATAATCTAGTAATGAGCAGGTAATCTTTTTGTTAATTTTCTGGCTCTGAAATACCCCTTGAACGCAATTAGCAATGAAAATACAGTACATAGTAGCTTAATGTTGGTTAGCGGTATCGCGATATACTGTTGCAACAGATATACAGTAATGTTAGCCACATGTCTGCAAAAGGTCAATACCAAACTGCTAAAAAATAATTAAATAAATAATTAATCAGTCTGCGACATTAGTTGAGGATTGGCTGAGTACAGCAGAATTAAGATGTAAAAATCTTTCCATTCAGACGCAACAAGGACAAACTATCGATCGGAAACACCGCTCCTGTCAACACCCCCAGTCCAAGACATAGAGCAGCTTCCACGTCAACCAACTAACACACACACACACACACACACACACACAAAACACCTTTCTCTTTCTCTCTTTCACATGCATGAGAAATAAACCATTTCATAATATTATACACTAGTACAGTATGCATAATATGCATCGCTACACGGTAAAATCCTCAGCTTTAAATTGATGTGTTTATCGTATAATTCTTTCTACAAGGTTGAATTCCTTGTTCCAGCATTGGGTTTGCTTCTGTACAAATGCATTTGATGTCCAATTAGAAGCAGACTCTAGGTCTGCAAGTACTGTAAATGGTGCACCATTCTTACTCTCTCCTTCTAACATCCAAGCTTTGAGTTTCAGAATATCAGCTGATATCCAGTCAGATCCAATCTCATCCTCGGGTGCTCTTTGTATCTGTATGAGTACCTGAAAGATTTAGTTGAAATCTTATACAAAATATTAGAAGTATGCTACAAGAAAGTCGAAAAATATGTGCCATTGCTATTGTGCTTTTAGAAAATTAGAGCACATTAGTATACATTAGATTGTATATAAGAGTAAAATGTGTGTGTGTGTGTGTGTGTGTGTGTGTGTGTGTGTGTGTGTGTGCGCGTGTGTGTGATTTATTGATTGCGGGTTATTTGAAGATCCCTGCCTCGTTGTGAAACTGAGACAGTAGAACAGCACAACAGCACCTGCATTAATCAGCATTTGGAAACATGGACCATGTTTAAAGAGCACCTACTGTAAAATCACACACTACTATGGGCCTAGAATACTAGAAAACATGACATTTCTTTGCTTTGTCATTACATCATTTTCCACCTACTGCACTTTAGGTTGTTCTGATTTTTTTTTTTCCCCGAAACATCAAGAAATACTAATGCTAAACATAAAACATAAGGTTTTATACATAGTAAAAAGCTAAATCTTTCATGAGGATCAGGTTGTATCTTCACTGGGACACGCGTTCCACTGGATTTAAGACTCCTGTAAACATGTGAGGGCATCCTGTGCAGGTGACTGCATGGGTGTACATTTTCACTGGGGTCAGAAAATGAAAAACCGAACCAAAGTCTCACGATTCGCTGCAGAAAGAATAAAAGAAAAGCGGCAGTGGATGTGATAATGGCAAGAATAAGAAATACCATGTTATCAGGTGACGACATGAAGGAGCATTTGGGATTTTTCTAATTTTCTTCACAGTAAATAGACAAGATGACTATGGATAATGTGTATCGAAGATGAATGCATTAATCAGCCATAACATAATTAATGCATTAATAAGCCAAAATATCCACTGCCAATGTCCTGGTGCTAGATCCCACATCACACCCCAGAGGTGTTGTGGAGTCATGCCCCGGGGGCCAACATTGGGAATAATGTTTTGCGTTGTAATGGGTGAATGGCCTATTGGTGATATATGCCATGAAACATTAACAAAAGTTTACTCATGTTAGTTTATGCTAACTATCAAAACTATGTATTTAATTAAGATTTTTATTTAAAAATTACATAACTATGACTAAAATACAGTCATCTGTCAGCATGCATTTTGTGCCCACATTGACAAGCAGAGCTGCAGCAACATTTCTGTCTCTCTCACCTCGCTACACCTCAGCACTTTCCAGATGCTTTGCACTCAATACAGTGCTGCATAGGAACAATGCCAAGTTGCCAGTCAGATTAAACCATTATATTGGCAATATTACTTTAAGACCCTTGACAAAAACATAGAAAAGAAATGGCAATGCCTCTGGGTACACAACCAAACACACCTCCCCTCCTCAACCAATCAGCAATTCAGCTGGTTAACGCGAAGCCCTGTATATACTGTACTGTACACACTACATGCTATAAGGATTTTGTAAGCACGCACATCACACCCTCTCTGCAATGCAAATTTGCAAATGTGCTTTAATGCAAATGTATAACCCAGCCTTCAGACATCAGAAACGAGCGGATGAAGGTTTTTTTTTCTGATGTCCCTAGAGATTTAAGTCCAAACTTAACAGATTGTTCAATATACAGTACATCAGTCCGGGCTGCTGTATAAATGCGGCGCAATACGGCGGCACGCTTTGAAACAAGGATGCAGATACTATACCGGCTATGACAGCATTCTGACAACATTCTTTACTCAGAGTTTTTGTAATGACTACTATGCATGAACCCTGAATAAAAAGCAGTTTTACCGTGGTAGTGTGCAGAGTAGTACTAATGTGCTGGCAAAATTGCAGTCTTCACATAAGTAATATTACGAGAGGTGTTCAAATCAAACCAGGAATTTTTCATTGTGCAGAATAACAGAACACATTTATGAAACTGTAAAAACTCTCTTCATCTCTCTATATAATCCCCTGCTACAGTACATTAATACACTTATCCCAGCATTTCAATAGTGCATGAATTGCATCAAAGTAGGAAGTTTTCTCAGAATCCCAGAACCAGGATCAGACAGTCTGCTTCACGTTGGCCTCCCAGGAACTCCTTTAATAGCTCAATAATGTGGAAATCATTTAGAGCAAGGTGAGACCTGAGGGATGTGACCCAGCTCAGTTCCTGTAATTTGCAAGTGGTTTTCGTGAATTATTGTGTGTACAGTTCCGACAGACAGATGCATCTCTTCCACACATTTGTGACAAGTTATCAGTTGATTTTCAAGGATCAGGCATTCCACTCATTGAATGTCCGTGGGACCGTCTGCAGCGGGCTCCGAGCCACCTTAGCTGGGATCGTCATTCACAGACATACGGTCTCCTTCAAAATGTTTACACTGTTCAAATGTTCTTGAAGTGTTCTGTTCATCACAAGTCCCAGTTTGACTCGAAAGCCTCTCATCGTATCAAATTTGCTTAATCAAAAAAGCACATGTACAAAAAGATTTTAAAGAGATCTGCATTAGGGTTGTACAAAGAGGAAAAACTGAAAAACCCATAAGAGTGAAGTGACAAAAAAACAAGGAACACAATGATAAAATGCAAGTACAAGCAAACAGCATGAAATCTTTAGACATATTAAGTTACCTTTATCCTCCAGGATTTAAAGAAAAAATCTTAATCCATAATATTGGTCAATACAAAACCTGAAGTGTACTGTTATATAAGAGAAGATGATGGATTTAAAAGTTATATCAGCAGAATACAGACTGGATTGTCATTTACAGGGATGGGCAGAATACTGTATCTGAAAAATAAGATATCATGAAGTACCAAATGTCCAAACTTGTCTTGCATAAAACAAATAGATGGTAATGTGTTGAACAGTTACAGCTGTTACACTGTAGACTATGTAGTGTTTAACAGATTTGATAAGGTAATATCCTACACTATTCATCATACTTTGTGCTAGCTGGTAAGCACATTTAGGTTTTCTCTTTCTACTATTAAGCAAGAAATCGATGCTGCAGAGAGAGTGAGCCCATGATTTGCTGCCCATGCTAGCTTTTCCATTTATCATACATATTCACTTTAGCCTAATGCACAAATATAAAAATATTATACCAACTAACATTAGGAACTAGAGTTGTATTTCTCAGCCTGCCAGCTGGACGCCAGATACACCATTACTCCATTTATTTGATCAATTTCACCAACATTAGGCCTTATTTCCCTGATTAAAGACCTTGGTTAGAGAACAGGTTTGTGTACTGCTGCTTTCATGTCCCAGAATTTTTTTTTCTAACTAGAAAATAGGCCACAATAAATCTTATTTATTTTCATTTAAGGTTCATTTGATTGTGTACGACACTAGCCTAGGCTATGTTGTATTTTCCCTTATCCTGGTTATTATAGTTAGTTTACGCCATAAACCTGGCACGTTAAAATGACTAATTTGTTTATAAAGTTATGTTTAAAACGTGCAGTTGGGGACATTGGGTAGAATAGTTGCCTTCAAATTGTGCCTCTGGTTTGTGTACTGGAGTTTGCATGCTTTGTGGGTTAACGGCAAGTATTCCAGACACATTTACAGAATATTTCAAGCACATTTGAACAGTGCACGGACATTATAGGATGGGCCGTGTGCATGTGTGTGTTTGCTCGTGTGTGTGTTTGTGTGTGCATGTGCCCTGTGATGCATCTAGGGTGTCCTTGATTTCTCTGAGATAGGATCCAGGCCTCTCGTGACCCTACACAGGATAAGCACTCACTCACTTACTTGGGGTGCCAATCCATCACAGGACACACACACATACATACACATTCACTCACACAGTACAGGCAATTTGGAAACGCCAGTTAGCATGTCTTTGGGAGAGTGTGGGAGGAAACCGTAGTACCCCGAGGAAACCCACCAAGCACTGGGAGAACCTGCAGACCCTGGAGGTGCAAGTCGACAGTGCACCACTAAGCCAACGTGCTGATACAGGATAAGCAATTTATTGCAATTATTGTAAAAATGAAATGCTAAATGCGGCTTGCTCATCAGGGACAATCTGAACATTTTGATTCATACACATTCACATTCCATACAAACTTAAATAATTCTGTGGATTGTGTACAGCTGCTTTGCGACAATGACAATTGTTAAAAGCGCTACACAAATAAAACTGAATTGAATTGAATTAAATTAAAGCAAAGGATCTCAGGATGTTGGTCAAACTTGAAATTATCGTAATAGGCAAAATAAAAGATTTATGTACAGTAATACTACAGTATATGTGAAACCCGTTGAGATCTTTGAAAATGACGCTACTGTCCTGAACAAAGTTATAATGTTTGTTTGTTATAATAAGAAAAAAAAAAAACAATGTAGCAAAAGTGAAGTCAAACTGCTCGCACGCGCTTAAGTGCTGCCGCCAGCCTTCCCCGCGCGCGCTCAGGGTGGTTCCGTGAGTGAGAGCGCGCGCGGATAAAAGCGGCTCAGATGAGATAGTGAGAGAGAGTGAGAGAGAAAGAGAGAGTGTGTGTGAGTGTGATGGGGGAATAACGGATTAGCGGGAGGGAGGGAGGGATGGAGAGAAGGAAAGAGAGAGGGAGGGGAAAGGGGAGGGAGATTTTTCGCGATGCTTTTCCCCTCTCTCTCTCTCTCTCTCTCTCTTATGTTGCCCTTGAGCGCGCGGGGCAAATCCGTTCCTTTAAAGTCGGGAAGAGCAAAGGAGGGCGCGTGGAAACTCCGGCGTGTGACTTTGGGAAGCTGCGCCTTCTTCCCGCATCTGATTCACGGCTCCTCGCTTTCGGAAGTAGGGCATCTTCCCGGGAGAACACTCGAGTGCTGCTTTCAGGGGGGGAAAAGAAGAAGAAGAAGCAACAAACAAACAAGGAAGAAGAGCATCCTTTTCCCACGGGGGAAGACCGGAGCGCACGTGAGAGAGACAGAGAGAGAGAGAGGGGGACACCGGGGCGCGCGCACCTGCCAGAACGCGCCACATGGAAAGAGTCTCGCGCAAAAGCGTCCGGTAAGTACTGCTAAACTACGAACTATACGGTAACAAACCTGACCCAGACCTACTGCAGTGGGGGAAACACACGATCCACCCGCATCCCACACGCTTCTAGCGAATGAACCACACCGAGCTGTCACTTACGCGACGACGCTTCAAAGTTGCTCCAAAGTCGCGTCGCCGGTGATGCGCGAGTGATGGCGTTATTATTATTATTATTTATTTATCAGCGTTTGGTCGTTGTTCTATCTTGCAGTAACTCGTATTTACTGTACTGTACCGGGGACGCGACACACCCCGCGCGCGCTATGCGGAGTAGAGAGAGAGAGAGAGAGAGAGAAGGAGAGAGAGAAGGAGAGAGAGAGACAGGGCGAGTCCTACTGACTACATTTCCAGTACAATCACCATACAGTATAGTGCACTGAATTTCCTGTTCCTTAATGTCCTCGATTTCTAAAACCAGTTACCAAGAGGGATTATTATGGGATTGCAAGCCTTCTTCTCTACTAGAACAAGAAGTACAAAAAGTTTAACTTTATCAGCTTATCAGGCAAATTTCCTGTTCTGCTCTCCATTCATAAATTGGGCCAGTCCGGCTTAGTGAAAACAAACATAAACAAAAAAATACTGAAGTTTATTTCTTACTAACAGACTTTCATTATTACTACCACAGCACTTAGTGCAGCTAAAAACACTCACGCACTCGTTGTTTATACCGTTTCATCCTATACAGGGTTGCAGGGGGCCTAGAGCATGAGGCAGAGTACACCCTGGATGGAATGCCAATCCATCGCAGGGCATACACACACACTCACACGCTCATTTACACACTAGAGGGGCAAGTACCCGGAGGAAACCCACCAAGCACGGGTGGGTAGAACATGCAAATCCATGCACGCAGCCCCGAAGCGGAAATCGAACCCTGACCATGGAGGTGCAAGGCGACAGTGCTAATCACGAAGCCACCTTGCCACTTTAACTAACATTCAGTGAACCATTATTTTTGGTTTTATAGCTGTTATGAATATATTGTATACAAGATGTAAAACATTAAAGAAAATATTGTTTAAAATATTATAGGAAAATAATCAACTGTGGGACCTTGTTACCACACTGAGTATTGATTATTTTCAGATAACAGCACACCCCAAAGTGTATAAACAATACTTTAATGCCTCATATAACTAAAACAGCAAACTGTAATTGCTAAGCATTTTATGTACTCGGTTAAGGAATGACAAGTCATAAATGTTATCCAGTGGTATGAACTAGCACTCAGGCTGTCTGTAGAAGGTCATTTTTCAAAATCAAGACTCCTTAAGGTCATTAGCTCATCTTTGACACCAAAGACACTCTGTAAAGTCACCCCAAAGACGTTATGAGGTTTGAAATTAGTCCTGAAGCCGAAACATTTTTAGGACTTTAATGATCCTGAAAAGGTCTCTAGTTTGTCTGGAGGTGTTCTCATGCCAGCATCTTTAGTGTCTCTTTAGATGCTGTAATGACGAACCATTGTACAGTAGCTTGTCATGTCACATAGAGAATCACAGAGAAAAGTCACCCAGACATGTCAGAAACCGTTAAGAGTGCTATAAAATCTGTAATGAAACCTTGCATTAAACTCAGCTTAAGCGGCCTTATACTCTCCTTACTATTTGCATTGATTTAATGTGTGTGGAAAGTTACCAAGGTTAGGGATGGGATGGATTTGGCCGTCCTACTGTACCTTTGTCACAACTTCATTTGTAGACAGATAAAAACTGAATGAAAACCAGCAACATTGTGCTCATTAAAATAGTGTCTGTTTTTTGTTTATTTATTTATTTATTTATTTACTGAAACGTATAAAACTGCAGACTTATAAAACTGAAAAGTTTTATAACTGAGCGTGTCTGACATTATCAGTGTGCATGTATAGGTTAAAACCTAAACTGAACTTCAGTTATCAGAACAATGATTCCTTGCTTGCTCTTCATATTACGAGGAGCATTCAAGTCAAACAGGGACTTAATTGTGCAGAATAACAGAGCACAGTTAGAAAAGTAAAAACTACCTTTATTTCTCTAGATAACCCAATGCTACATTAATGCACTTATCCCAGGGTTTCACTAGTGCTTGGATAACATCAATTTAGTAAGTTTTCTCAGTACACCAGAGCCATGACTGTTTCATGTCTGAAACCTTGACCACCCCAGAAACAAATGGAAATGGCTTGAGGAGAGGTCAGGACTGTATAGGGTGTGGCAATAGCTATGAGCATGAGGTCATGTATTGTCATTCAAAAACAGAACAACTTTAGTGCTTAAACCAGGTTGTTGTTTTTTACAACAGAGCATTACATTCGGTGAATGTTCACAGAAAGCACTGCAATGGTCTCTGCCATCTCAGACATGCTTCTTTAATAGTTTGCACAAATGTTGTACTGCAAATGTTTTTTTGCTGCTAAGTGTCTCATCACCGTACTGTACTTCTGTAAATATCAATTGAGAAATTCCCTGTTTGACTTGAACGCACCTCATATTATCGTGATAATAATAATAATTATAATAATAATAATACCCTCATAAAATTATGTAACAGGAGGGAAAGGTGTATTAACATTCTTTTTTGTTTACTGTACTGGTATTTTTTTACACCATGTTCAGGGATTAATATTGTGTTATTGCCACAGTGACCTCAATAGGAGAGTAACAAAATAACTGGGCACCACAGTTAAACGGAGAACATGGTTTTTCGATTACATTAAATTTCATTAATTAAATGAATGTGGATTCAGAATAAGATGTCGAGAATTAGTTAAAGAGTAACCTTTAGCTGCACCAAACAGGCATCATTCGTCTTATCCCTGCCATCACAAATACATCAGTATAATATAATATACTGTACCAGAGGGTAGCTGAGTATGACAAGAAGAAGTTTGTGTACAGTACTTTGCTTTCTACACGCAGAGTGAGTAAAGTGTTCAAACAGGGAAATGTGTACAAATGATACCTGGAAGATGTCCCTTTAGGCATTTAACAACAGCAATTCGTATGATGAGGAAAGGGCGGAGCCACAAGATGACCCTTTTTATTTATCATGGAAGTTGCTTTGGCATTGTACAATGACATGGTACTTTCCATTTAGTACTAAATGCTAGCAGTCGAAGCTGGTAGTACATAATTAAGTAGACAGTGTAATGTGCAGGGAAAAAATGGTGGCTCATTATACCCTAGACAATTCTGCTACATGTTCGTGCTGTGCGCTTATTATTCTTAACACATGTGGCAAATCTGGGTCTTGAAGAGTCTCTAAGCAGAAAAAAACAGAAAATTCCTACATGTATTTGTAATTACACAGGAACACTAAAAGCTGTGGGTGTAATAATGAATGATTTGCAGCAAGGCATTAATTTACAAAGCAACAACAGAAATGAATTAAATAACAACAATAATTATTAATAATAATTTGCTCATAACACTGACACTTTGCCTGTAAGTCTGATACTTTTAAAATAGTATTTTTCAAGAAATCAAGTGATGTCTGAAGAATTATATCGTATCCTGGGGAAATTCTTTGAAGCACCTAGTAAAAAATGTATGTATTTATACTGTATGACATATAAATGAATATGTTTTATGAAATCAATTTGTTGAGATTATTTTTTATTTATTGGGTAATACTGAGTGAAAATTTCAATAAGTGTGAAAATGAATTTATTTTGTCTGAATTTAGCTTTGTTTACGGCGCATACATTTGTTGGCAGTTCACGTGTAAAAATGATTCCCCATGCTCCCAGAACAACTCTTTCACAAACTGAGTACTGGAATATACTTGTGCCATCAGGGACAAAAACTCCATTGATGTGATAACCTGGTCATTCAGTACATTCAGGTCATCAGCTGACTTCATTTTATTGCCACATAATGTTGCTGAGTCTAGACCTGACCAACTGAAGCAACCCCAAGTCATAACACTGCAAAATAAGATATTTTTTTTCTGATTAGCTTCACTAACAAGTGGCTGTCTTTTTACTCTTTTTATCATTTGTTTAGTCTAGTGATCTCTGATCATGGCCATGCAGGATTTTGTTTTTATGGTTCTTTATCCTGCCAGGTTATAATAATGCTTTCTAACCCAAATGCAGTAATTTCATCAATCTCCTTATAGTTTTCTTTGTATGTGTAACTCTTTATTAAAGAGGACTGAGAGTAAAGTTGTCTCTTACTGTCTTGGTTTCAGGAACATTACGTTTGGTGAACGTTCAAAGAATGCCAGTGACTCTGAAGCTGTGATGGACAAGAACCTGAGATGGACAAGGGACTGAATTTGTATCTCCCTTATTATTTTACCAACCATTCTTTAACTCAAATACAAATTCAGATACCTCATACACAATGATCGTGGCAAGTTTACCAGATGCTCTCACGTGACTCCTGTTCTATGCCAACATCTCTTTCCTGTGAATTTTACGACGGCCCTTCTCTTGTTTACTGGTTGGCGCTTGTCATGCTGGCACGAGCCACTTTCTTCCTCCTTGTCCTCCTGCACATGCTGGGGCAGGTTCAAGGCCAGTACGAGCTGTGCAAGTCACTCCTGACCACGGATGAGGGCTCAGTGTGGGAGCAGCATGCGTGCCAACCCAAGGCCCAGTCAATGAAGGAGTTCATGCGCATACGTGTGGAACCACCAAGCGTCACATGTGGCAACCCACCTGAGAAATTCTGCACACTGGTGAGTTGCTATAATTATACATATAATCAATTGCTGTAGTTAAACAACTATTATTTGTATGATTTAAGAGTGTCTGTTTTATTATTTTGTTTATAAAATGAAATGTGTCCAGCTTAAGAAGATGCAAAATGCAAGGGTATTTGCAAAAGGAAATTAAGCCTAAACTGTCATAAAAAAAGATTGGCACAAGCCGGGCATTCTTATCTTACTGGCACTGGATAAAAAGAAGAAACAGGTCAGTGGAAAATATCACGTGACCACCATAGACTAACTTCTAACGAAATTTGAGAACAAATGAGCTCCATCACTCCTGAATCCATTTCCTCTTTTAATGCAATGTTGGACTCGCTCACTTTTTCTCTCCCCTCCCTTGCTGGCTCTCATATGTCACTGCGGAATCAGACTCCTTTCGTGCCTGAAGCTTAAGCTTGATAACTTTGAAAGGGATGTAAGATTGCGTATAACATATGCGTACAAATTTCCCACCCTTTGCGACTCAACACTCCTGATACACCACTGACGGCGAATTATTATCACACAAACAGGACCAGTAGAAATGTGGGGGAAATCGAATCAGTGACGCTTCGCACTACAAAACTACAAAGAGTTTTTAAAATAAAACTTTATTTTATATATTTTTGCATTTAGGGTGGTAAAATGGAATTATTTTATAAAAAGTTTGTATAGAATTGTAACAAAAAAATTTTTTTAAATGAACATTGAACTCAGAAGCAGCATGGTGGCTTAGTGGTTACACAGTTGCCTCGCACCTCCAGGGTTCGATTTCTGCCTCTGTGTGCATGGAGTTTGCCCTGTGCTTGGTGGGTTTCCTCCAGGTGCTCCGGTTTCTTCCCACAGTCCAAAGACATGAGGATTAGGCTAATTGGTGTTCCCAAATTGCCCGTAGTGTGTGAATGTATGTGTGTACCCTGCAGGGTATGTGTGTACCCTGCGATGCACCTTGTGCCCCAACTCCTCCCCTGCCATGACCCTGAATAAAGGATTATGCGGTATAGACGATGAGTGAGTGAGTGATCAAATCGGCATCTAGGGATCGGGTGATTCCCATCCTATTATATAGCCTGTGTTTTTTTTTTTATCCCTGATACAGTAATGTTCTTTTTGTTTTGTTTTTCATTTTTATATAGTAAGTACATTTATATTTAGCCATTTGGCAGATGCTCTTATCCAGAGTTTCCATCATTGGATATACAGTATACTTACACTGAGTTACTAGATTACTAACTAAGTGCCATCAGTCAGGGGATTTTTTTAAATAAAAGATTTACACTTGGGAGAAAATAAACCCAAGTCGTTTGTGTTATGGTTTATTTTGTAAAAGTAAATTTCTGCATGTTGTGTTACCTGTCTTGGGTACTACAATTTGTCCTACGCAGTCATCTTCACTAACCACTTTATCATGGTCAAGGTTAAGAAGGATCCAGATGAAAAATATATCAATCCATCATAGTGCACCATGCACACACATTCACACACACCTAAGAGCTTAGCAGAGCCAATCCACATACTGCCATGTTTGGTGGGTGGAAAGCGGAGAGTCCAGAACAAGCACCCACATACACAGACACAGGAAGAGCATGAAACTCATGGACATGAACAGTAACCCGAGCTGAGGACCCTGGCGCTGTGACGTGGCAACACTATCCACTGCACCACTCTGCCTCTTTGGATTATCTAATAGAAATGTATTAGTGGTCCTTTTTCTCATTGGACTCCCATCCGTGGTGTGTTTCTGCCTCAGTGTTGTCAAGATAAGCAGTGTAGGATATATAACTTAGAAGCTCAAACTATAAGATGAATTGATCAATAAGGTTTTTTTATGGAATCTGTTTTTGGGAATTAATGATTTGACACATGATAACGGAAATTTTTCAAGAACGGTGCAGTAGTCCCAGGAGACTAATCTTTTCGGTTCGTTATCAGACTTTACCAAAGTGTGGTAATAAATCTGCAATTGCCCAAGATGTGTCTAATATGTTGCTGCATTAGAGGTTTATTACAGTTTCTAAAAGCAATTTAATGGTTTCATCTTAAGATCTATAGAAGTCTAGAGGAGATGATGTTTGTACGATGTTTGTCTTAATAAGAAAGGATTTCACCAACATTCATGCGAGGGATGTTCAAGTTAAAGGGGGACCTTTGACTGTGCAAAACACAGACATGAGAGTAAAATCCCTCTTAATTTCTCTATATAATCCCTTGCTACACTAATGCACTTATCTCAGCGTTTAACTAGTGCAAGAAAGTTTTCTCTGTGTTCCAGAAACATGACCGAACTGCCTGCTTCATGTCTGAAATGCTAGCCTCCCAGGAACCCCTTTAAAAGCCTAAACATGCTTGGAGTGAGGTCAGGACTGTATGGCGGATGTGGCAATGACTCCCTGCTGAGTTTCTGTAATGTGAAAGTGGTGTTTGTGAATGATAGTGTGTACAGTTCCTACAGACAAATGAGTCTCCTCCACAAGTTTGTGACAAGTTATCGTCAATTTTCAAGGATCGACTTGCTGAATGTTCATGGAAACGTCTGCAGTGAGCTCCAAGCCACCCCAGCCGAGATCATAATGGCTTTCTTGAAAACTTTTGCACTGTTTGAATGTTTCACCGCGGCTAAGAGTCTCATCAGCGTGCATCGTTGGTTTTACACCTGCTATGACAATAAAGTTCAACACAAGTTCACATAAACGCGAGTGCTTTGAGCAAAAAAAAGAGCCAAGGAAGTGGCTGAGGTCAGCAGAGAGCAACACACTGAGGTGTTGTTTATCCATGTGGTTTCTTGGCAAACTAAAAGAGTCCAAACTAAAATGGAGATTTGGGAGGATTTCAGATTTTAGCACTCTGTTGGAGACATCTTGACATGTGAAGGACAACAGAGAAGTCAGAGGTGAATGTTTCAAAATATTTATTAGCAATAGCATTAAGTAAGTAAAGCATTAAGAGGGGCCTCCGAGTGGCGCAGTGGTAAAGTGCTCGCCCTATCATCCGGTGTTCGCTGGTTTGGTTCTGTGATGCTGTAACCTCTCACAGCCGGAGGTCTCGAGAGAGATAAATTGGCCGAGCTCTCTCAGCGGGGAGGGATGGGAGGAACTTCGTGCTTCCCACATTAATCACGGCCCTACGCCATTGTCTGTGAGCTTGTGCACGCGGGGGGATAGCACTGTCCTCCGAGTGTGTTACGCCGCCCCTAACGGTGCGTGAGCGAGCAGTTCGAAAAAAAGAGGTCGGCTCGTGTCACGTGGTTCGGAGGAAACACATGACAACCCTCGGCCCTCCTGGCTGAATGGTAGTAAGTAGCCTTAATGTGGGAGCGCCCCCTAGTGGCGGGAGGGATTTGAACATGACTAGATTGGGGAGAAAAATCTGAGAAAAAAAAGCATTAAGAAAAAAGAACTGTCAAAGATAAAGTTGCACTGTTTGAATTAATTAAATTATTTATAAGAGTACTTTATTTATCATTTATGAAACAGATCTAAAAGGCTGAAGGATAGAATTCTGAGAGGCCTAAGCCTCAAATCTCACAGCCAATTCTGAAATGTTGGCAATCCTTCTTCATGCACACAAAACACACTCATTCGCTTCTGTGTCGTGTATTGATGGTGCAACCTGCTAATGCACTGAGCTCTAGAATGTTCCTTGAATCTCAGTATGCTGTGAAATATTGATGGCTCCCTAATGGCGGATGTCCAACTCAGATGGACAGGCATATCCGACTCAGCAGTTCTCCTACATAGTCGTCCTTCTCTCCTTCCATCTTCGCAGCCATTCATGCATTGGTTTATTCCTCAAAAAGGATTAATGAAAGGGTAGACAGAGAGGCATGTCACATCTGACCATTTCTTCTAACTCTCCATTCCCCTTTGTATCTCGTAGAAGGAAAAGTATTCTGCAAGTCATACAAGACAGATGAAGGGCTCTCTTTTCATTCTTCCACACCATCATACACATACTGAAAACTGGCAATTAAAACTGAGATGTGAGCCATGAAAAAGTCACATGCCAGGCATGTCACGCTTGCCATCCCTTTACTGACCCTTCTACACTATGTAAAAAAATCTACACAGTAAATTGTCAAAATCCAGTCGCAAATGGGTCATGGTCGAGTGCTGGCCCAAATCTGGCCCACCATACCTCCATGGACAGCCAATAACAAACCCAAATTTATGTGGCTGCCAGAAGGCACACATTTGTTGGCACAGGTTACAAACGTCGTGTAAACCTTAACCGTGAGTGATTACAGTTGGCCCCATTTTGATCTACTACAAACTTGACATCGCCATAATTGATCATTACAGAAAATTTTATATAAAAATAAGTATTTACATTTAAATCCTGTTATCTATTCTATAATTGCACTCCTTTATTTTTATTACTTTTTATGATCATTTTTCCTGATTTTTCCTGCATTCCCACCCGTCATTAGTGCACTTCCCCATCAAGGCTACTACTACCAGTCAGGGAGGGCCGAAGACCATCACGTGTTTCCTCCGAAGCATGTACCACATAACGCCAGCCAACTGTCTCTTTCAAACTGCTCACTTACGCACTGTTGGGGCGGCCTAAAGCACTCGGAGGACAGCAATATCTGCTCCTTCCGCTTCCATGAGCTCACAGATGCCCGTGACTGGCTTACAGCCACGATTGATGTAAGAGCACAAAGTGTCTCTTATCCCTCCCCGCTGAGAGAGCTCGGCCAATCAGCTCTCTCTAGGCCCCCGGCTGCGGGAGGCTACAGCATCACCTGGGAATCGAACATCTCCGGATGATAGGGCGAGCACTGCCTCTCTGTGACCTTGACTCCTTTATTTTAATCTCATAGCTAGCCGGCATATAATAAAAACACATTCTTGGATTGAAATATCACACTTGAGGTTGTGCTGTTGTACTGAATATCAGCACGGCTGTGATCTGGTCGATTATTATTATTATTATTAATATTATCATTATTATATTCAGCACAAAAGCACAACCCTGTGATTATGATTTGATTATTTAACCACTTATTTTGGTCCACAAACACATATCTTACCAGGACAGGCGCAGCCGCCGACAGTTCACTTCATTTAGGTGAAAGTACTGTAGTTTTAAATTCATCTTTGTGTACCCTAAAGATGAAGAGAATAAACCAACGAGGTAGTGGACAGTCTTGAGTAACTTACAAGATTTACTTGTATATTTCCATATACTTCTGGGGTTCTGGGATTGAGTCCCAAAAAGCAAGAAATGGAAAGCTAGTGCACTATGGTGTACAGTCCCTTGTTCCATTTCCCAAGTAGTGTCTTTGATCAGGGCTTGGAGAGGTACAGTATTTGGGATTCAGCCTTGTGTTTATAAAAATATTATATTAATGATATTAAAAATATACCATAAAGATAATCTGCTTTGTACCTTGTGTTAGTCGTCAACAGAACAACAAAGTGGATTCAGAGGCAATTCGGAACAATTTTAAGATGACATAACTGTTTAAGATGAAATAACATTATCAGGTGTGTTTTCTTGTTGAAAGCGCTTCCATGACTGGTTTTGAATGTGGGTTTTGGCAGGCAGCTGCTCTCCCTTAATTCCATTAGTGCAGACCGTACCGACCTACTTTCACCAATGCTGGCAACTGACAGTGTAATTAACCACTGTTAGAACACCCATGACGTGGAGTGATACATATACTGTAGTTCTAAATGTGCCAGTGCTGTCAAGCTCTATATCACCTCCTATGGAATGCCAGTCGTCCAATCAGATTACAAGCTGGTTTATAATTGTATTTATATCACTCTAACAGTATACATCATTTAAGATATGGCAGATATTCCCATGTATTGTACCCAATTTAACCATTTAATTAACGAGTAAACTTTCCTCATATAAAGCAGGTAATGATTTTTATTCCATACTGATATTGACTTTTGAAACCTTTTTTATTTTTTGGCAGCCCTTGATTCTCAGCTGACAGTTTGCTCCATTTGGGTTGAATTATGGTTTATATAGCAGTTTACTAGCTTAGCAAGGCATTTGAATTGATACCACGGACGTCCTGTGTTTAATTCTGGTCTTATGATAGAGCTGAACTGAAATATTAGATTCAGAAGATCACTGAGTGCTCTAAAAAAAAAAAAAATCCATTCATTCATTCATCTTCATTTCCTGCTTTATACTGATCAGGGCCACAGTGCCTATCCCAGAACACCCTGGATGGGGGGTGGGAGTCTATCCCAGGGTGTACACACACACACACACACACATACACACTTTCACGCAATTTATCATAGTCAAACCACCTACTGGTCCGTTTTTGTGAGGACACTGGAAAACACAGAGGTAACCCAAGTAGACACGGGGAGACTCAGTGTGTGATACTTCACACAGAAGACATACAGTAAAAGAACCCCGGAGCTGTGAGGTGGCGACGCGACCCTTTAGAAAATGATTCATATTGTACTAATTATAAGCATATAATTGTAAAATGCACAGTCAGTCACACCCTTTATGAGCTGAACATCACCATGAACACGAGGGAAACATATTGTCGCAGTAATTCCTGTAGAGAGGTAACATATGTGCGCTATATGTGTTCATTTCTCCCTTTCAATTCCTGCTTGGCCCAAAAAGGTGTGAGATATACCGTATAAAATGGAGCCTGCAATGCAGCAGTTGGCCATTAATAGTGTAATTGTATTTTGGTGACTTTCGATGTCTTGGTGTTGGTGGACAGAGCAGAAAACGCACCTGAATTTGCGAACTTTCCTGCCTCCACGCTTATACAGTATGTGTATGAGGTCAGGTGTATTAATGATGGAAAATCACTAGCTAAGCGGAAAATAGAAACACACAGGGAACGCAATGGAAGATGTGTGAATTGTGTGCACATGCAGTGCATTGGAGAGAGTGTGTGTGTGTGTGTGTGTGCGTGTGTGTGCGCGCGCGCATGCATGCGTGCTGGTGCATTTGCTCCACCACAGAGCTGCTTGTTTTAGAGGCCCAAATGAGCCAGAGCTAAAAATAGCAGAGAGAGAGAATCAGCTGAGGAGACAGGAAGAAGGAGGGAAGAGAAAAACAATAAAGTGTGAGGAAGTTACCTATGGTTAAACACAGGGAGGAAAGGTGAAAGTGAGAGGAAGTGAGAAGGCCCGGATTTGTTTTTCAACTGGAAAGGGCAAGCACCCGATTTAATACTTGAACCTACTGTAGGCGTGCGTCTGTACTGTACATGGTTATAGGATATATTATAACATTCAACATGCAGAATTTCCTTATTATGGATACTTTAAACTCCTCCCAATTTCTATGCTGATTATACTGCATGATGAAGTTACATAAATAATACAATTTCTTTCTACATTGTAAAAAATGCTGAGGGTATCCAAAATATGCAATATGTGTCTGCTACTTATGCTTTGTGTGCTGTTAAGTGGTGATGTTTGAGGCTGGTGACTCTAAATGAACTTCTCCTCTGCAGCAGAGGTACGTTTTGGTCCTGCCTTCCTGGGAAGGTCTTCATAAGAACCAGTTTCATCATGGTGATTAATGTTTTGAAGGTTTTGAAAATGCACTCGACAATACTGTTCTTGCAAGAACTATTCCATTGTGTAACTGCTGACCATTGTTGTTGTTGTTTTTACTTAATTGTCCAATGCCATATGTGTTATTTCATACTTTTGAAATCTCCAGTATTGTTCTAGAATGTAGAAAAGACAACAAATGTGTCCAAACTTTTGACTGGCACTGTGCAGTACAGTGGGGTCCTAACCACGAAGAAAGGAAATATTCACTATCATGAACATTCATTATTCTGCACTAATTCTCAGTTACAATTTGAATTGAAGCAAACTTGTGATATTTGTTTACTTGCCTGTTGGAAAGGTTAGATTTTTCTTGAGGCTTACTATAGCTCTTCCACCGAAGCATGAGACTACGATGGATTTGATCTAACATGGATCATCAGCTTTTTGGAGTCCGTGTCAGCTCAAGTGCAGGCTGTCATAAAAGTGAGACGTAAAAAAAAAAAGATTCTACATTTCAAACAAGTTGTCTTTTTTTTTTTTTCTATTATAATAAAAAAAGAATACAGTTTCATTAGTAGTCTCATGTCTGTGGAATGTTCTGCAATCTGCATTACAAATGATGACTAGAATAGAGAGGCTAGCCAGGACATCACCCTTCAACACCTGGTGCCACCAGGTGTAGCCATGTTTAGCTGAGTGGGTGGAGGCACTGGCCAGGATTCTTGCAGTCTGGCCCTATGCCCTCTTTATAGACTGTGTCATCATTCTCCCAGCAGGCAGAAACATCGGTGTCCGTTGGCACCCTTGTCCGGGATGTTTAAATGTCCCATTGTGATCATCACTCACCTCTGTGCAGAAGGTATGACTGGTAGGACACAATAAACCCCCCATCGCCGTAAGAGGTCCTACTTCATCTGTCCACATGCCCGTGTGTGTGTGTGTGTGTGTGTGTGTGTGTGTGTGTGTGTGTGTGTGTGTGTGTGTGTGTGTGTGTGTGTGT
>JAQQZT010000011.1:18463775-18475871 GCA_030068275.1 Clarias platycephalus | reverse complement strand
GTGTGTGTGTGTGTGTGTGTGTGTGTGTGTGTGTGTGTGTGTGTGTGTGTGTGTGTGTGTGTGTGTGTGTTTGTATGCATGTGTGTGTGTGTGTATTTGTGGAATGCATTAGAGAAGCCATATAATGGATGAAACTGAATAAAGGACGATAGATACGTAATGCGTCATTTGTAGATACAGCATGTCAAAATTGCATATTAAACATGTATTTCCATTTAAAACAAATATAACTGTTTATTCAATAACCTTAAAACAACCCCAACAGCATGCTTGTCATCAAATGCAGAAGATCACTGATCACTTACACTAATTGATTAGAAACCAGGAATGGTGCAAAACCTACAAGGATGATAACTTCTCTGAAGCAACGCTTAAAGTCAAAATGACAACAAAATCAACTCAGTAAGTTAAGAATAAGCTGATTACATACAAACTGAGCTTGTATTTCACATAAAAGAGTGCATGCTAATGGTTCAGCAGTTACTGTAGAATCAAACTTATACTTCAAACGTAAACTTATACTTATTAGATTACGTAATGTATAGCAGGAAGTACACAGTAAAAAAAGAGCCACTCTTTATATCCACTCATAAAGGATATAAAAGTGTCTGAAAAAGGGAAAACAAGCATATTGCGGCCAGTCTTGAAGCCGATCCTTTAAGACTCATTAGGGTCATGGAGGCCTGGAGCCTATCCCAGGGAACACAAATCAGGGTAGTGTCACAACCAACCATACCTGTACATTATAGGCAATTTGGAACGCTGCAGTGCATGTCTTTGGATTGTGGTGGGAAATCAGAGTACACAGAAAAAACCCACCAAGCACGGGGAGAGCATGCAAACTCCACACACACACACACACAGACCAGTGACGAGATTCAAACCCGAAACCCTGGAGGTGCAAGGCCCTAAAGCTGCCGTGCCACCAAAAAATGTGACACTAATTCACAAATTACAATCCTTATTAACTTTGTCGTCCTTTAACTTTATTTTAGCTATGATATTGTTAATGTATAAGAACTGGTATACCACTTAATTTCCTCTATGGATGACTAGGCTGTACTGGCTCTCCCTCTGGTACTGAGAAGTAGCCTCATAAAGTCTAGTTTTAAAGCCTCTATAGACAGTTCTGTTGAACACAAATGCTCAATGATGTTGCTACTGTATAGAGTTAACCTTCTACATATACTGTATATGTATATATTCTACACACATATATATATAACACACACACACATATATATATATATATAAACAAATATAAAAGCAAAAGGACAAACCAAAAGTTCTTGTAAATGTTTTAGAAAAGTTTCATTTTTGTGTGTTTGTAATCGGCTTTGTGTGCATATAAAGAATATGCTCTATGAGATGACATAAAATATAGCTTTTTACCAATTTGTGATGCAGAATTTTGAAAATACTGATTTGAATCCACAGAGCTGGAATACAGAATTGTAATGTGAAGGTTGTGAACCGGCTCACTGTACCGCTGCTGTCAAGCATTTTAAACTGACTACAGAGGTGCAACACATGAATGCTGAAGAGAGGAGCATTAGCATTCACTGCCATTGGAAGCGATGTTCAATATATTTGCACCTTTGTCTTGAAGTATCTAATGTCTGCTTCCAGATCAGCTTATAGTTCTAACCTTAAACAAAAGATTACTGGCTCTAATTAATATTTTGCTGGGCATAAATAACCCCCCTGTCCAGGGTGTACCCCGCCTTGTGCCCTAAGACTCCTGGGATAGGCTCCAGGTCCCTGCGACCCTGAATAGAGGATAAAGCGGTATAGAAGATGAATGAATGAATGAATAAATAACCCCTAAAGCTAAGTCTAAATGTACAGTACTGTGCAAAAGTCTTGAGCCACCCCTATTTTTTTTTATAGTGCCTAAACATAACATTTAAAAATGTGTTGTTTGTGTGACAACCTCAGCAGCAACCTCATTTCCCCTCTCGTCTGTTCAAACCATTCAGCATTCACCATCATCAGTATAATTTGCCATCATCTGCACCTGTTTCTCACTCATTCACGCCCCAGGTCACATGGTTTTATATGCTTGAATGAATCATAGGTCACTGTGTGGCTTAACAGAAATAATTCTCTGAAGTTGGTAAGGTACAGGGACTGGTCTGAAAAAAAAAAAAAAAAAAAAAGCAAAAATAAGAGCTAAAAAGTACTCCAAGAAGCCTGGGGAACTATTCCTTAAGACTACAAAATACGACAAAATGAGGGGTGGCATTTTAATACATAAGCAGACATGAAACAATTATAGCTCTGCTTAAAAATTTATGTCCATGTCAGAATGAAACAAAAATGTAAACCTGTGGGAAGAACCGCGTTCGTCTAAATGTGCATGTAACACATAAACAGCCCAATGTCTGTAATCATATTATCTTAAATATACTACATACTGTATGAAACATAAACTGTATGACAGATATAACTACACCAGTCTAAATGCATAAAGTAATGTAATGCCTCTACTATAAAAATTATGGCTGTATTCAAAGTAGCAGACTATAATTTTAACAGCGTATTTTATGATATATGTGTAAACATTTATTAGGCCCTACATTTCCATCGGGCAGAGTACGTTCTATTGTAAAAAAAAAAATATATATTTTATATATATCAAATTCAACTAATATATTATTTAATAATACTAATAATATGATATTAATAACTTAAGACACGCCTTGGATAAAGTCATAGAGATTACATTTCCCCTATTCTGAGGTCTAACTCAGAAGCTAAAATTTGTAGCAGTATCATTCTTACAGTCCTAATACCTTTATAATACTACAACTGTATTCAGCAATTCCTTTTCTTGTCCTCAAAGCTCTCCGTGTCTTCAGAATGTACAACAAACCCACACATACTGTGCAGCAGAGCTGATGTCTTTAATCTTTACCCCCGAAAAGGAGGATTAAAGGTTTTTCAATAATAAGTGAAGCTGCACAGGGTACAACAGCAGGTATAAGAGGTAAATCCAATTTAAAGACCGAGTACCCAATTTTAGAGTGATGTCTGCACATCATGGTACGGCTCTTTAAATGCAGGTAGTATGAACAAGCCAAATCAGGTCTGTGGATGCACCAATGTTTAATGTTGAGAGTATTTTTAAAATCAGATTTTAAGATTTGATGTTGGTTCACCAATAATAACACGTGTTGAGTCATCGAACCTGAACCAGGTCAGTAAAACAGGAATCAAGGATTGGTAACGACCGGTAGAATAAAAACACAGAGGACACTTTTTGAGGTCGCCATTTTGGGAAGTGGTGCACATGTGATAGGTGCATCGACTTCATCTGCTTCTCTTCTTATCCTGATGCACCCATCACTCTGGAATAGGACCACATCAGACCACATTTTCCATTGTTCCAATGTCCAATCTATCTTATATGCTCCTTAGCAAATCCAAGCCTTTTTTATTAATCTCTAATAAATAATTTTCTTATGCACAATATGCAAAGCATTGGTTTTTAACTGTTGATTTTCAACCATGTAATGTCACCAAGTGTTTAAGTTATTTCCATTCATGCTTATATTCCCGACTACATTTCTTCCATAAAGTTGATCCTTAAGGGCACTCTGCATAGTGCTCACTGTACAGGCCTCTGAAGGCAGTGTCATGAAGTTCGCTGATGACCTGAATGTACTGAATGACCAGGTTATCGCAGGCATATTCCAGGAGTGGTTGTGGGAGCACGAGGAATCATTTTCACACATGAACTGGCCACCACATTATGTGCTGTAATCAAAGCTAAAGCTGACTAAGTGAAATCCTAGAGTGTGCACCGTTTTTTATTTTTGTATTTTTTTGGCGAAGCAGTGTAGCATTTTTGTTTAAATAACGCACTCAAAATATCTATATGGAAGACTTCATCCAAGACTCACAAACTCACAAACCCTACCAAAAGTTATAACCTTAAAAAACAAGCTTAATGAGTTAATAAGTTAAAAACTTAATAAGAAGTATCTTTACAAAATGTGAATATTATTAATATTTACAGAAAGGAATAACAGATTAAATGATTAGAAGCAAGCAAACTTTAAAACGTATATTTCCGTATATATTTTTTTGTGGTAACAACCACTAGTGTTACTGTAAGTTAACACTAAGTTAAAAATCTATTGAAGAGACAATTTGTGACTTTAGAGTTTTACATTTTTATGATTAATATGAGTGTGTACTGAACATCTTGATACAATACAGACTGAAACAGAGCTTTAACTTTACTGGTAAATAAAAAGAGAAAGAAAAAAGATAGATACTGACTGGGCTAATCGTGTAAAAGTGTTTGCTGTTTATCAACAAAAAAATAATGAAAATTTGCATAATTTTCAAAATAGCTGTATGAAAAATGGGGATAAAACTTAAGAATGTGATAATTGCTGCCTTTTTTAGTTTGGTAATGTTTGATCGTGATGTCTTCTTTAATGATGAACTAGAGGAAATACAGTAGGAGTCAGAATTGTAAAGCAAAGCTGCTTAAGCAAGTCGCTCTTTCTCAATGTTGAGTTAATTATTATAAAATTGATTGAAATAATATTCTATCATACAGCCCTGATTTTGCTTCATAATCAAGAATCATTCATTTATTCATATTCAGCAAGTGCTTCATCCTGGTCGGGGTTGCAGGAGATTCAAAAGGCTATCCTGGGAACACTCGGCATGAGGCAGGAATACGCTCCAGTCCATTACTAGGCATCACACACATGCTTAGAGGCAATTTAAAGACTTACGGAGGTGAGAGGAAACACAACAAACAGACAGAACCATAGATGCTGAAGCTGTGAGGCAGCCACGTCACTGCGATCACATCCAAATAACACTCATGGAATCGTCTCAGAATATATACTGTAGACACTCGTAAGATCTCTGTGTGGGACCCGCAAACCGTTTTCTCACTTCTCTGTGCTTTCTCTCACTTACACGCAGCACGTGTGATGGTGTATTCCACAGAGTGCTGTATACTCAGTAATGCTCTCATAACATACACTTAGTTCATATTGTGTTCCCCTTATAGTGACACACTTTATGAGTCTCAGCTTTACACACACACACACACAAACACAAACACAGTTTTAATCATTGTTTTTTTCTGTAAAATACATGACAGAATCAATAGAAAGATTTACTGCATAGAACAACATCAGATTACTTTTTTAAAATATATGATGCATTTTATGTTTGAAAGGTTAAAATTAAACACTCCAGTGTGTTGCCTTTTATGCTATTTCTGGGTCATTATACAGTATAGGGTTATAAAAAAAAAAAGGGAGGTCGGGTTGACAATCAGAAAGTACAGACACACTGGGATCCCGTTCCAGTTTTAAAAGACTCTTTTGCTACTACACCCCGAGACCTCCTTCTTAGTGCAGGCTCAGGGCCTTAAAAGCAGCCATATAAGCTACTGTATGTCCCATTTCTAAGAGTCATGATTTTTGGATGTTCATTATTTATACCATCACACCCAAATACAAGGGGCGTTCAAGTCAAACCAGGATTTTTAACAGTGCAGAATAACAGAACAGTTTTCTCACTAAGCCAGAGCCATGATCTGCATCTGAAGCCCTGGCCTCCCAGGAACTCCTTAAATGGCCCAAACATGTGGTTTGGAGTGATGGCGGGGGATGTGGCCATGACTCCCAACTAAGTTCTTATAATGTGCAAGCAATGTTTTTGAATGATTGCATGTACCTTTACCACAGACAGAGGCGTCTTTTCCACAAGTTGCCATCAAGTAATCCTTTGATGTTCACAGCAATGACTGCTCCGAACCTTTAAAACGTTTGCACCATTCAGATGTTTTACTGTGGCTCATCACTCTATTGTGCTTGTCTTCTGTAAATGTCAATCGGTTTAATGCCTTTATTCATAAGAATTTTCAAGTCTCTGTTTGCTCTTCAACGCCCCTCATACTACCTACTGTAAATAAAACAAACATAATTCTTTTATCAATAGTTATGGCTTCTAAAACCTAGGTTCATTCAAAATACTTATTTATTCATCCAAATGTATCCAAATCTCTGCATTTGATGTAAAATACAGAGAAAGAGGAGAAAACGTAATGGATATTATCAAAAATCCATTAAAAAGAAATCTAAAATAAACAAAAAACAAAAAACATGTTACTGGAAATGAAAGAGAATGAGAGAAACTGATTTGACTGGATATCACATAAGCTTGATAATGTATTCATTCATACGCAACCCCTTCTTACACTGCTGCTCTGTGTCACACTACCATCTGCGCTGATGGCCACTGAAATAGGCAGTGTGCTGATCGAATGTCTTGTTTTTGCCTGTGCACTATCATCAGAAAAAAGACCCACCAAATTATTACCACTTGAGTCCATAAGGTAATGTGACCTGTAGCCTCATACTGTATACACTTCAGTTTCATGTACAGATGTTATTTTTATTGTATAAGCATTGCATTTTGCTGGTCCAATACCAGTTCAAGGGCCTAGCACTGTTATATTGTCAGAAAGTTTCAACTAACCACATGTGACACTGAATATTTATATTTTGTGCTTTAAATGTCCAAAAAAAATGATGGAATTCCTCCGAAGCACAGTATTAAATATGTACAAATGATACTATTCAATCATTAATCGTACCCTCCATTAAGTCCACAAAAAGTTGATCAGAGAATACCTCATCTTATCCCATAAATCTCAACTGGAGTGGCAACAACGCAACATTCATCAATGACCAATTTTAAAAAAACAACTCCTTATATGGACGTACTTCAGACATCAGCATGACGTCAGCGCATCACATCATGGCTTACTGCAAAAAAGGAAAGTCTAGTTTTCTCATAAAAACCGAACCTTCAAAGATGAATGGACAGATCAATGTATGTTTATTCTTCCTGCAGGAATTTTAAAACCAGTCTCATATGTCCCGAAACCATGATGCTAATAAAAGCAGTGATGTGTATCACCGCTGTGAGATTAAACTTGGGTCGTTAGAGCAAACATATCTGCAGCTGTCAAAGGTGAAGGCATGTAAAATACTTGATGCCTTAAAATGCCCGTCCTGGCATGGATTGCCCCCCTACATAATTGCTTTAAAAATAGATATTAAGTGTAAATCATAATTTTATTATCTATATAAATAAAAAAAAAGGTTTTGTCTGTACATTGGTCAGAAATCACCCTTTCAATGATATCTTTATGTTTTCAATCATTGGAGGACTTTAAACCAGTCTCAGAATTTTCTGTCTGTCTGTATGTCTGTCCAGGAAGTTTTGCGTGATGCTGTGACAAAATCTGGCTCAGCAGAATTTAATGAAACATTTGCAGCAATTAGATATCTGCCTGAAGTTTAACCTGCACCATAAATGAAATAATTTTTTTTAGTAAAAACAATGTTATAAGCAGTTATGTGCCGGATTTAATAAGCTACTTTAAAATAAGCTACTAATAAGTGACTTGCTCAATGTAAACAAACACCTGGACCTGAACCAGATATTAATTAATAAAGATAAAATTATAGTAAAACAAGATACCGTATAAGACACTCAACCTTTCAAAATTTGGTTTCTTTGTATTAATAATTTAGGCAGAGAGTTCTCAGGAAAAATCTGGCAACCTGTCAGGTAATTCATAGGTCTGCATAAACTAAATGTGATAACTGGAAATCTGACTTGTGTGTCAGCTCAGAATATTTATTTATTAAATTAATGTTAATACTGACTTTACTTTTAGACTTACCATAAGTTCAGACTACTAGATTGCTGACTCTTGTAACATTTCTGCATATTAATATAGTGTATCTTACGAATACATAAATACAAAAAAAAGGCATACAGGATAATCAACAAATGTCTTATTAATGAAGCGGACATACAGTAATGACGGGTCACTGATGAAGAAACTTCCGCCATGTGACCACGGGTCTTTATTAACATATCATATGCATATAATTTACATTAAATTGTGGCTTACGTTATGTGAGTGCAACCCAATAAATACAACGCGGCGTCTGGGCCACTGTTTAGGAAAATAATAAAGCCGTATTTCCAGGATAACATTGTAATATTTTAAGGATACGGTCATTATGCATTCTAAGAAAGCACAAGCACTCTGAAGTAATAGTCTGGCGTAGGATATAAGGAGCAAGTGGAGCACTGATTTCTGCTTCTCTCTTTGCTCGACAGATGCTTACATTAAAAGCCTACTTCTAAACCATTATCCCTGCAATTTTAAGATTTTTACACATATACAGTACTTCATCTTTATTCCTGACGTTTTGTCTCATATATATATAAAATTTCCCAGAATTGCAAATGAAACAACGTGCAAGGTACAGTATATGTTACACACACTCCAAATATAAAATAGTTAGCCACTAAAATCTGCATAGTCATTTTACTTTCAGAATAAATTGTTAAACTGATTTATCAAGGTATAAACGTGTTAACTATATATACTGGTATTGTGGAAAAAACAATTACACGCTCATCGTCTCACTCGCACGCAAATGCATGCACTGCCATGCCGACAGTACCATGCCGATTGTTGTCGAAGAGATAGGATTCCAGTGAGGATAATTGCTTCAGGGGCTTAGCAATGTGGGCCACCTGGCAAAACAGTTGGCGGTGTGTGTGTGTGTGTGTGTGTGTGTGTGTGTGTGTGTGTGTGTGTGTGTGTGTGTGTGTGTGTGCGCAATATTACATGGGCCTTGGATGCTAAGTAAAAGGGAGGGATGGATTACATACACTTCATATGCTGTACCCTGTACCATGCATATATTCAACGTGCATATGGATAAACCTAAATTTAGCTATTGATATCAAATTTCTATATTATTTTATATGCAACCTGGGAATAAACACATGCACACGTGTAGAAAAGCGGCCTACGGCGCTTCTGTCGTGTGTAAAGTACTAATACACTTACACATGTATGCATACACATGGACAGACTCCATTATCTGTGTCAGCTGGTGGATTTGCAGTGGATTTGATAGACTCAAGCGCTGTGTGTAACGTTCTCAGCCTTAATCCGACTGCAGTTTGAGCGTGCTTGAGTATTAGGGGTTAAGATGGCATGTGTGTGTGTGTATGTGTCTGTGTATAGATGCTGCTCGTCTGCTGTCTAGACTTTAAGACTGAAGCAGGTTTAATACCTGAACAAATAATGTGTTTTACATAACTGAGTTAGTCAGAGAGAGACAGAGACAGAGGGAAGAGGTCAAGTACATTAAGGTGTGAGGAATGAAGTGAGAAGGAAGGAAGAAGGGAAGTTAAGTGGGTGAAGAGCAAAAGTGAATAAGTGATGGTGGGTGAGAAAAAAGATATTTTTTTAGTCTGCGTGCAAGGCATTGAATGGAAAATTCGTCACTACTAACAGTACCTTCACTGCGTCCATTAGCAATTGTTTATCTCTCTTTCTCACTCTCTTTTGAGAAGGTATCCAAAATGTGTAATAATCTCTTTTACAATACAGTACATCTGCTCTATAAAGCCTTCATAGTGGCTCTAGTCTGAGCTGCTGATAATTGGTGATTTCTGAAGCTGGTAACTCTAAATAAACTTCTCCTCTGCAGAGGTACGTTTTGATCTTGCTTTCTTGCGTTGGTTTTTTATAAGAGTCAGTTTCATCCTGGTGCTTGATGGGTTTTGCAAATGCACTCGATAATACTGCTCTGGCAAGAACTATTGCAGAACAGCTGACTGCCATGTCTTAAAATAACAACTGACTGTTGTTGTTTTGTTGTTACTTCATTAGATAATGCTATATGCTGTATGTGATTTCATAGTTTTTAAATCTCCAGTATGGTTCTATAATGTAGGAAAAAATTGCTAAACAAAAAACATTAAATGAGAAGGTATGTCCAAACTTTTAACTGGTACTGTAAATATATAAAACACACACACACACACACACACACACAACACACAACGATCAGTCATAATGCGCAAGTTATACACTATATAACATACACTACTGTATATAACATTACAATTCAAAATATTATGCGAAGGTCTTGTGTAGGTTCCGCTTTAGTCACCAGAGCAACTCTGGCGCTGTGCTGTGGTGTCGCCCACAGGACGTTAGTGGCGGATCCGTTGGGTGCTGTGGGTTGCAGACTCGGGCCTCCCCAGATTGGACGTGTTTGTCCAGATCATTGCACATATGCTTAATGAGATTGGGTTCTGGGGAGTTTGGAGGTCGGGCCGATGGCCTCGGACCCTTTGCTTGCTTGCTGGCAGGCTGTGGTGCACGGGGTGTTCTGATCCGTTTTCTATCATGCCTAGCCCTGAACATTGTGCTGCATTAAGTTTTATTAGAGATAATTGTTTCTCCTCTTACTACTTTCACCCAAAATATTTAGTACATGAAGTTTTAAAAAAAGAGTACATCTCTCTCTCTCTCTCTCTCTCTCTCTCTCTCTCTCTCTCTCTCACAAACACACTGCATGCTTGGTTTCATCTTTCATTTTATTTATTCTTTTTTTTTTTTAACCCAAATAATTTATTTCCCAAGATGCAAAGCACAGTAATAAGCTCTTTTTATGAGTTGTGTGAGGATGGGGTGCATACGTGTATATGAGACTGAAATGTACTTTTAAGTGCTGTTCTGTGTTATTTTGGGCTATTGTGATATTATCCATGTATTTTTATTCACTGTCATTTTGAGGTGCTGGTATGGGAGGGGTGGGGGGGGGTCTCCTGGCTTTAGACAGAGTCTCTCATGATACTGTATACTAGGACAATATCTTCAGATTAAATGTTAAG
Source organism: Clarias platycephalus (assembly GCA_030068275.1). Lineage (NCBI taxonomy): Eukaryota > Metazoa > Chordata > Actinopteri > Siluriformes > Clariidae > Clarias > Clarias platycephalus. The sequence continues at coordinate 18,465,110 of JAQQZT010000011.1, read as the reverse complement.
AGTATATGAATTTGAAAACAAGCGCTTGGACTGTATTCATGTTATCTGACTGAGGAGTATGATCTGAGACAACACACTGCCCTGGCTACTTCCTGTCTAAACTGCTGCCATCAGGCACAGATTCAGGTCAATAAGATCCCACACAAATAGGCTAAGAAACAGCTCCTATTAAGATTTTATTACAATGAAGAGTAGCTTGTACAGTACCTACGTAAAGGCTACTCTTCATTTAAGTTATTTATGATATGTGATATATTTTTTCTTAGTCACTTCCTTCTTTTTTTCTGACCATGCAAAATTTCATTCTACCCAGTATAATGGCAAGATATACTTATTTTATCTTGTACACACAGTATTGAACGACACCTGGAATATTTTCAGTTTTGCAGACAGTGCTGGGGTTTATGCAAATGAAATTAAAAAATCATAGAAAGTAGTGTAATCATTTAAGATTCTGTGTCAGTAAGAAACAGAAGTGCGCCTTCGAACGGTAAAAACACTTGGCAGCTTTTTGCCCAAAGCACACCGAAACTCAGCCTTCAGTCGGTGAAGAAGTGTGTTGAGAAGAGTCACTGCTGAAATATACAGTATATGTAAAGTGAGACGTCAGCTATCAAATATGAAAGATCCATTAAAGTAATTGTGTCAAGACAAAAACAAGCCTATCCAAAATGACTACAGTAAAACTATACATACAGTAATTAGGTGTCTGTGGATGTGCTCGACACACACTTTTTATCGAGTGATGAGATTTGCCTGCAGAAATTTAACGTGGTTGTGTTTCTGTCAAAGAAACAAAAAAGCATACTAGTGAAAGAATTTTAAGCTCAAAAATGTTAAATGTCAAGATGAAATTCAATAAAGTTTTTATACGTATGAGTTCATGCTGTGCAAATAAACCAGTCCAAAGATATTTTATTAAAGACCAATTAAATAATGAATATTGTCTGATTATCATTATTCTTATTATTACTAGACATTAGTCCTGATAATTATATCACTATCAATGTAAATTAATGTTAATATCCAAAGTGCTCAGAATATTGTTTATTCTACAAACAGTAATTTGGTTATTACAATATTGTTAAAGCCTGGGCAAACAGGTCATGTCTTTTGTATAACCAGGGTTTTCCTCAGCTTAATTAACTTGTCACATTTTCAAATAAAAAAAAGAGTAATTAGTTTAATTTGTGTGCATGGCAATCTAAAGAAACAGCAAATTAGAAATAGAGAAACAAACATACACAAATACTGTACATACTTTGTGTGTGTGTGTGTGTGTGTGTGTGTGTGTGTGTGTGTGTGTGTGTGTGTGTGTGTGTGTGTGTGTGTGTG